>OZ034970.1:52483764-52576264 GCA_964030785.1 Siderastrea siderea
TATTTTAAAATTATAGCCATATTTTCTTGTGTAGAATGGAGCACTTATTCTTGTAAACCACGGTGTTTTTCCTTCTATTAATTGTCTCAACAATTCACTGATGCCACTGATCTTCCACGTGTGTTCTTCTGAACATTGCATTAGTTTATTTTCAAGAGCAATGACCTTCTCTTCAAGTTTTCTTGTGATCTTTTCAAACTTCTCTTGTGTGTAGTGCAATTCCGTTTGTGTGTGGTGCAATTGCTCTTGTGTGTTACGCAACTGATCTGCTGTTTTATTCAACCTTACACAACTTAAATCAAGGTGCAACCTCATGTCAGTTTGAAGATGGTGTTCAACATCTCCTCGCTTGCTTAACCTGCAGAAAAACGAAAATTAACATTTTGATGAGGTATGTGTAGCTCTGTATTCTGTGAGTGGATGTTATTTCACACAAGTCACCACCCAACAAACCCAAAATGCACATCCTCCTTGTATTGCCACAGTTTTTAATAGTTCATACAGGCGATGGAAATCAAGCACAACCTCGTCCCCAGGGCCTTTTCCTCTGTCAAAATGGCGGTCGGAGAAACCCCTGGCCAAGGCTGCTGAAATACTCCAAGAATCGTGGAGTATTTTGACTGACACATGATAAAATGGCTTTTTTGGAGGTTGTTTCCAGCGTATGGGGACCCTGTTTGTTTTCTTGCAATCTGAAAGCGTTGTTCAAACGAAACGAAGCCATTTCATCGTGTTTACTTGACGAAATTCTAACCATTTTTTTTTAGCCATTTTGGCAGCCTTGGCCAAGGGTTTCTCCGACCGCCATTTTGAACAACGAGAAGGCCCTGGGGACGAGGTTGAGTCAAGCATGATTAATTTTATTGAGCCTGTTCGGCGTCATTGTGAACACGCACAGACCTTGAACAAAAGGCCTTGCTCACGACAATCTGTGCTTTCGTCGCTTCGCCGCCTTAGACTCCTGAAATTTTAAGAGAGTCGGAGGCGGTTTTGCAATGTACTGCCTTTCAACAGTTCACTACGTCGTATTCCTGTATTGGAAATTACCTTTTGTGAACAGCCCATCTGAGCATATGGGCAGGAAATTATTGTCAGCGCACAATCCTTCTCAATATGGGCTACAATCTGTAACGAAATGACGTTGTGAAATAGAAAAAGTATAAAACTTCATAGAAAACCAAAAAAAATTCCTTTTTTCTTTTTACAAACAAGGAACGTCTAATTGTAGCAGTAGCCTTGCAGTACAACTAATTAATTTTCATTGCGACATACAAAGAGGGGAGCAAAAACAGAAAGTGGGTTCGCTCTCCTCATGAACAAAGTGAAATTTAAGTTATTACCCGCAAATATTATCGATCTTTTTAATGCATCATCGTCTAGTTACAACCTACGAAACTCAGACTTTTTTATTTCCAGGTTTAGCACTGTACATTATAGCAAACACTCTCTTAGATACTTCGGACCGCTCCTGTGGTCCAAATTGTCTAACAAGGACAGGGGCCTAGCCTCATTATCCGCTTTTAAAACAACTATTAGGAAGAAGGACCTTTCCAGTCTTGTAGATGACAACAAATGTACAAATTGACACTTGTGCAATACTGGAGGCCCTCCTTACTGAATTCGTGCTTTCGCTTACTTGCAGATTAATCAGAGTAAATACTATTTTATTGTAATAATCATTTAATGCTTTGATATTATTAATGTAACTTCATGCATTTACATTTAAATGCTTATTTAATCTTTTACAAGGTCCTTTATTAATGTTATTTAGGTAGGAGAATTGTTATTATCATTTTTTTAAACACTGAATGTAATCTTATACTTAATTAAATTTTAACTATTAGGAGTCCCCGATTAGTAGGCTATATCTAGCCAGCTAGAAGACAAGACACATTAATAAAGTTATTCAGTTCACTTGAGTTCAGTTCATTGGGCAATGAATGCTTGTTGTACTCGTACTGTTGAAAGGCTTCCAAAAGCATACAAACCGATCTGAACCCGCTAAACCACTCGCTCTGAAAGTTTTCAACCAATCTTTGACAAATTTGTTTCCTTTCCAACCTATCTATGGGAACAAAATTTCGGATCTCTCAAATTTCTTAGACAGAAACTTTGGCAAATTTACTCACCTCATGGCAGGAGTAAAAAATTTTGTCAAAGAAAACTTTGATCGTGGCATGGGGCTTAAACTATAAGATCTGTAAGCGACAGTTCAATGAATAATCAGAAATAGACACACCCAGGAGCATACACCAAAGAAAGGGCCATGCCTTCCGTCTTCCAAGTAAGTGACTGCCAGCATATATGCAACGTATGCAGGTTTGTCAACAGCTTCACACTACAGAGAAACACCCTACCTCTTCTCTGGCGATGACAACTCCACAGCCTTGTGAACAATTTAACGGGAACCTCCTACACTCATTCTGATGAGCCTTGAAAATAAATAACATTTAAAACAATGAATTGAACAAATATTGTTCATTAAAATAATACAGAGGGTCCTTAGTTAAAGCTACTTCTTATCTCTTACTCACAAATTCTGCAAATTGTATGAACGTTTCGCGATAAATAATCAACTTAAAGAAAATTCTCAGAGCAAGCTGGAGTATAGAAATAAACTCAACTCACTCTGACTCGTATATCGCCGAAAATGATACGTCGTTAAATTGCGCCTCTACCGGAGCCCATCCCCAGGCTCCTGCCTGGGCTCCTAGCAAATCACATTGGTATTTGCTTAATTGCAAGATTCTTACCTCAGTTTTACACGCTGGGTGTAACAGACTACAATGATTGCAGCAAAGTAACCGCCATTGGCACGTTGTAGTCACGTGCATTTCCAGATTTCTCCTTGGCAGCGTCACGTGACAGTTTTCGTTCGTACAAGAAACAACATTTAGAGGGCAAGATGCCAAATGGTCCTTTTATGGGGCAAGAAAAGCAGAAAATAAGAAACATTATTTAAATCAATTTAATTAATTAATGTGGGACTATCATAAACGGAAAGTGGGCAAACTAAACTATAGGCCCGTTTTTGGGGGGAAACAATCTGAAATGAGAATACTTGGAATGACTTTTTGGCACCTTTTTAAAATACCTTCTCTCACTGCGAAATCTTAAGAATGGTTGTTTATGCCATTCCATGTATTCGGCTATCTGGGGCAGAATGACCTGAATGAAAAAGTTGGCAATAACAAAATGGCTGACCAAAACAACGGTGCTTCCGCGGACATTTAAATTCTCCCGTCCAACCTGAGAAAGAAAACCCGCCCGTTTTCAGCCCATTTTTGGAACAATCGTTTTATTTTGTTTCATATTCCAACGATTCTGATCAATAGCATTCTGCCTACTCTTATTGCAGAAGAGACCAAGGAAATGCGCCCACAGTCTATATGGCGTTTTGATGCCACCACATGTAGCTGGACGAAACTGTTTTGCAGTTTGGTCGAACACTTTCCAGAACGCAACAAAGGGGAATCCAATGTTTCATATCAGCTTAAACGAGGTTCTTTCCTTCAAGATAAATGAGAACTATTCCATCTAGGAGGTACTGAAGCAAACGGCTAAGAACGAACGGGACGAGAGGTTTCATACCAAGCACCCACCGATTAGATTATAAGGGGAGAAAAAAAGGCAAACAAACAATAGATCGTGGTAAACGAAGCGGAGTGAAGCACAGGCAGCCCAGATTGGCAGTATGTGTACTAGAAGATTTCATTGACAGTCTAACGTACTAAACGAACAAGTTGAAATGAAAACGCAAATAAGAGTTGTTTAAAGGACATAACAAACTAGGAGAACTCTCTGGGAGAACTATTTTAGAAATGGAGTTCCACATTGTTACAAAAGCAGTTTTGTAGCAAGTCTTTCGAAACGTTTCCAAAGCGGATAAGGCCATATGGAGTAATCGCAGCAAATGGCTATTACAAAGGACGCAGAGTAAGGTCTTACATCTTTTGATCTCAGTTCGCCAGTCCACTGACATCCTTCACTCGGACATTTGATAATGAGGGAGAGAATCTTTCTTTGCGTTGCTTTGTCTGGGAAGATATCCTGTAATAATAATAGCAAACCTCAGTAGTCCACATATTGAGATCGGCTGGGTGAGAGAAGTCCTGACTGTCCTGAGAAAAACTGTAAGTTGTTGTCAGCGGATGTCATCTTAAGATTTAAAGTGTATATGACACGAAATTTTTTTTCTTCGGTTTTTGACAGTCTGATGTGTATAAAAAAAAACGATAATTAACTTAAAACCTGTGAAAAATTTTTAAAAACCTCTTTTTTTCCGAGCAAAAGACCCTATTTTTCACTTCAAACTGTCCCGCAGACTGGGACCAAATTTACCGCATAGTGACGTCATCGACTTGATTACGTTCCCGCGAACGCAGTGTTTTTGTTACAAATCGCCTCAAAATGTTGACATTGTTCAGCAGTATCGAGGATCTTTTCGAAACTTTCAAGACCTACAGTGAGAAAGAACAAGCAGGAGAAAAATAGAGCTGTTTTAGGTCTTATCAAACCAGACAACGACGAACATTTGCGACGTCTTCTCTTCCTTCGTACTGTGGTGAAGTTGTTGATCTCAAAGTCGATGATTTATCCTGACTGTACATCAGTGGAAGCACCTCAGTTGTGAGTTTTCTTTGTTGAGTTCTTTTAGGGTTTATCAAGAACATCGAACCCCTTGTGTTCACATAAACAGCTTACTGTTTCCATCAACCTAAAGAGAACCGAAAGTGCCGATTGTTTTGATGTTTTTTAAAGACCGCAAAGATGTCGTCGTTCTTATAGAGAGTGCGCTGGATTTTCGATTCATTTCGATTTAAAGGGGCATAGTCACGCTATTTTAGTTCACTTTGAAAATGAAAAATATGTCTTCACATCAATGAACGCCCACAAATAATGGTCTAGTTTTGTTACAAAAGACTATATTGCTTCACTGAACTATTTTCTGTCGTCTGTTGCTACGGATGGCACGGATGGAAATGGATTGAAATTTGAAAAAATGAGGCTAAACTTTTCAAATTCCTTCAGCGTGTTGACATTAAATCGACATTAAATATGTTCCTTTAAATGTTAAAACACAATGTTGGGCATGGATAAAGTTAGCTACCGATAATTTTAGCACAGTTTTGACCAAAAATCTGCGAAATCCTCGTGACTATGCCCCTTTAAGAACGAGTTCCCAGAGTTTATTCCCAGCCTGGCCTTAGTTTCAGTGGTTTCTGCAGCAAGCAAAATGTTTTTACAGAGTGTAGAGAAAAGCCAGTGACGAAATCGTTTTGTTGATAATATGGCCATACGCAATGTACTTCCAGGCCAGAAAAGACATTTATTTCCACTGTCGTGTTATCCTGCAATTAGAATCTATATACGCTTTCCTTTAAAAACGGCACTGAAACTGACTTCGGCTCGCATGCTACTTGCCATATCACTGGCTGATTCAGAAAATATAGCAGCTTAAGACTGTTGCTATCTAGAGTATCAATATTAGGGTATTAACACTAATATTAATCTTGGCTCAGTAATTTTTTAAACAACTCAGTACCAAGAAGGCAATGTCACGTTTCACATTAGAATACACTGAGTTCGTTTTGTTTTGTTTTGCAGTGGGTATGGTTTTCCAATATTGTAGAACTGTTATTGAATCATAATCATGTTCATTAGCTTTTAATATAACTGGTGTCCTTGAGCTTCTTAAGAGGCTCTGACTGTAAATATCGAGAATCGTTGGACAAGCTCAAAAAATCGAAAATCCTGATAACTTGCCAGAAGAACACCTTTGGGGAGCTATCTTCGAAAATATTACTTAAACCTTCTGGGATTCTATTGTTTTCGAGAAATTCGAAAAAAACGGGTTTGCCCAATTAATTATGCAAAAATCAGGCTTAAAATTAAACAAATTGAATGCGCTTGTTTGTAAACAACTTGCAACGCCAGAAAACAATTTTAATTTTAAATGATAGCAATACTGTTCTACTTTCTATCAATGGGAATTGCATGGAGTTTTGCTTTATTTATATGGTTTGGTGGTTCTTTGAAAAGGCATTTTGCGCACTTTCGGAAAAGGCAAAAATTAGTAAACGTCAGAGGCTTAAAATAGGTCTTGGTATGTCTAATATTGAATTGAAATAAACACTGTGATAAAGTTTGGCCCTACCTTTATTATAATATGAAATAAAAAATCTGGGCAATTCAGGCTCGCGCTGACAAAAACAAAAATTCGCGAAACAGTGTTGCCAAAATTTGCATAATTTGGATAATAATAAAAAAACTGTAATGGAAGGATGACTTGAAATATGACAAATAGTTTACCGTAACTATTTTCAGGTGGTCTTTCTACTAGATGATGCATTCGCTGGTATCTTCATTTATCTTTCTGAAGAATTACGAACAAATTTGGAAAATTGTTGGTGAAACTTAAGAGTGCAGTGGGTTATCATAGTTTGTCAGATGTCTTTACTCTGCAGCACCAGAGGCCTTTCTTTGTTATTTGCAGTTTCTTTGGGAAAATACTAATGTTCTCGAAAATGCAAACGGTTTCTTTTATTAATCATTAAAGTTGACGTACGCGTATAAATTGAGAGCTAAAATGGCTGTGTAAAGTAAGGAACACAAAGTACTTCTCAAAATAATCAAGTCATACAACCGATCACTGCACGTTCATGCAAACGTGAAAATATTCTTCAATGAAAATCTTTTCCTCCAAAACTGTGAAAGAGTTCTCAGCGATCTTGCAAAGTAAAACCAAACAAACTGTGTATTGACATCTCTTAGATATACAGCCGCATTAAGAACTCATAAATACCGATCCCGCTGCCAGGGCGTCCGTGGTTTGCGTTTAATTTTAAACATATTTATACAAGTGCGATTCTCGATATTTACAGTCGGAGCCTCTTAAATAGCTTTTGGTGTTTCTAATACCACAGGAGGGGAGCACAGCACATCAAACTCTTCTGAAACTAACATTTAATTATAAATAAACCAACAGGAATTGACAATTGACGAGTACATTTGCAAATCAACAGTGGGTCTCCCTTGTAGATATTTTTTACGGCAGCTCACCACCAAACATAAAGCAACAAGAGATAATGATTCCATGTTTACTCATCTGACCAAAAAGCAAGGGGGGGATCTGAATGCCCTATGTCAGTATCAACAACCACCCAATCTAGATCTCTCCAGGCCTGGATGGATCTAGCTTAGTTACAGCTGTTGGTATTAACAGGGATTTTTGTTGTTGGCAAGCTGATGTAAATCAGGTCAGGTCATGGTCATCAGTGAAAAGGCAGGGAATTTATTTAAGCCTGATTGGTAAAATACTTGATATGTAGACATGGGATTAAACAAACTCCTAGAAAATGTTTGTCTTCTTAAACAAATATAACCGAGTGAGACATTTTCCTGGATTTCTTTCAGCAACCTCTTGATTTTCTTTCTATTTTCACTCTCTAACAACGAGGCACTTACGGCCTCTTCACAGGAAGAGTCAAACAAAATTCTGAACTCTTGTCTTGCTAAAAAGGTGATTTATTTAAGCTAAAAATCCTTCATCCAGTGTAGTCAGGTAAAGACAGTGTATGCACAGTCCAGTGTAAAAATGTTATGAGTAGGCGATCGTCGTTGAAATTATATTGATATCATAATGTCTTACTAAAGTCCAGAGAAGAATAAAAACAAATTTCATTTGAGACCGTACTGGTAGCTCTGTTCGCCTGTACAATCGAAAGTCAGACCACGCTATCGTACCTGTCCTGCTTTGCGAATGAAAAGCATCCCTAGGCTTTGCAGTTAAACTTCTTTGCTTATCGAGACAGATCCTTATAAAACAATGCTCGTTCGTAACCATATCTTCAAGTTAAAAACATAGCAAACATCAAAATCTCGAGTAGCCTGAGTGCTTCGATCTTGCATCTCCCTCAACACAATTATTTCGATTCCGTTGTCCCAAAATGCTGGATCCGACGAATACTGAGTACTTTTCCTCCATATCGTTAAAAGGCATACGCAAACCACTGCTTATTAGGCGCTTCAGCTACGAGAAACCTTTCCCAACTGTGCCAAGTTCCTTCCACTTTGACGCCATGTTAGTTTTGCTATCAAGTCGATTGACGTCACATTAGCTAATCACGTGACATTTTGGCCGCGCGAGACGGCGACACTTTTGAAGCCAAATTTGCGCTATTTTCACCGCGAAAAAAGTACGTTTGAAAAGTTTGATGCCGGTTTAAAGCTTAGAATCGTTTTTATACACAAAAAATAATCAAAAACCGAAGAAAAAATTTTCGTGTCATATACACTTTAAGTAACTGAGTATATCGTTAGTTGATGGGATAGCCTACAGAGCAGGCGTCTTTTACGAAACGAACGCTCGTATTTTGCTGGGCGAGCGATGAATAATCCGATATGCCGCCATCCTGGATAATGAAACTGACAGAGGGTTGGTGGGATTCAGGCCTCGAAATTAAATTTATTTTTCTCAGGAGCAATTCTGCTCCGGTCCAAAATTTTAGGAGTAAATTTGATCTAAGAAGGAGCAGAAAATGTATTATTATGAAAATAGCCCAAAAGTTAAAGGAGCAAATTTGCTCCTAAGTTCTTTTTTTAGGAGCAAATGTCCTCGAACTAGTCGCAAATTGCACATTTGCGACCGTAAATTGCGAGCCCTGGTGGGATTCATGTCTCCGGTTGCAGCGGGACGAGTGATTGGTCAACAAAGCCATAATGTTATATCATAAGGCATGTTTTCATTTTTGCTTTTCCATTCTTTGGCCAGTTTGTAAAGTTCTTGGTTTTGGTTTGTCAACAGGATAAAAATAAGTACGTTTCAGTTTGCTTGCTTGCAAGACCTTGCAAAAAAGAAATATATTAGAAGTACGTGATTCTTGATAAAATCTTTTGCGGTTTTGTGTGCAAAGGTCAAAACAATGAAATACCACCAGATTTTAATTCACACAAAAACCGTCGAGAAAGCAGGCAAAGAGCTATGAAAAACCTATAAAAGGATTATCCATTGCGAATATGCATAGCGATCTTGAAGCACCTCGGGGGATAAATTGTTGGGACTGCAATTGAGAGAGAAATCAATAGGTCAATTATACAAGCGGGAAATTCGCTAACAACGGTGCTCACATAATGAAGACACAGGCATGCAAGTTCCGTCACTACAAACGTACCCTGCAGTAGTATAGTAAAATAGGAGTTCTGTAACCGTTTATACATTGGGAGATTTATTTCCAATTTTTAAACCGCTCAAATATGGAACAATTTTTTCACATTGGTGAGAGAGAAAAGTTTTATAATTGAGAGTTCTATTTCCGTTTTTACACCGATAGCACAAAAACCGGTTTTAGGAAGGTGGAATAACCGAATACACACAAAAAAATTTTTTTTGATTAAATATTTGTGAGTTAAATTTGATATCAATGGCTGCCGGATTAAACAACTGTCAGGTTATTGAAGCAATTCAAAACTTACCACCAGAGTTACGTGAGATAATTTACAAACATTACCTCACCATAAAACTAAAAGAGCGAGAGGTTTTGGGTTGGAACGAAGTTCACTTTCATTTTTTATACAACCTATCTGTCCGGAAAGGCAGCGAGTTCTCTTATATTTCCGATTTTTTAAACCCCGTATTGTATTAAAATTCGAAAATGAACCGCTGAGAATCAGGTAGTATTTGTCTGCCACACGATATACAACTAATAACCGAAATTAACCACCCAACATAAAAAAAGAAGAAAATTAAAACGAAAACATAACCGAGCATACACAAAAAATTTTTTTTTATCTGATTAGATATTTGTGAGTCAAATTTGATATCGATGGCTGCCGGATTAAACACCTGTCAGGTTATTGAAACAATACAAAACCTACCACCAGAGTTACGTGAGATAATTTACAAACATTACCTCGCCATAAAACTGAAAGAGCGAGAGGCTTTGGGTTGGAACCTGGTTCACGACAAGCTTTTAATACAACCTTTCTGTCTTGAAATGGAGCGGCTTGTACATATTATAGTGTGTATAGCTTATATGCATTGTTGTCGTGGAGGGTGTTGTTACCCTTGTTATAAACAAGAAGAAATCTTACATGAAATAACCATTTCTGTTCCCGATATTATTGATTTAACCCTAATTAAGTTTTGTACTGATATATGGGAAGAGGACCACATTCCCTAAGTTGTGTTTATGGCGCGTGACTTCGCGGTCTGGTGAAACTCACAGACAATGACGTAATTTATATTCTTGTACAAACATTGAAGGGAAACCCCCTTAACAACTCAAGCTTGAAAAAACAAATTAATATTCACAGACAGATTACATTAATTCATAATCAAAATATTCATTACCGTCAGTAGACGTTTTGAGACCTATTTTATAAACAAATTGATAAGATTCATCTTCAAGTTCTTCAGCAAGACGTTTAGGAGCCCATACAAGAAGTTCATCTCCCCGTTTTGTTTTTAAAGTTAAAATAGCTGAAATCCCATATTTACTTTCCCGGTGTTTAACTTTTTTAATTTTGTATACATCGTCTGAAATATTTCTCCATTTTAAGATTTCTCTTTTTTTAACGCTTTCTTTAGTTGGCCAATCTTCTAAGATTTCTTCTATATCTATAAATACCTTCTTTGTTGGCCAGTCTTGTGAGATCGCTTGTTGATCTGTACAGACATCCATAGTAAGAGATGTGTTGAAGATTCATTTGTTTAATAGCGTGTACTTTTCTACTCGAGGTAAAATTTTGTGAAGCGCATGCGTAAAAACATCTTATTATTGCGACATTAAGGTGAAGGACAGAAAAAGGGTACCATAAGGAATAGAAGAAGAAAAATGTGTTTAATATATATTGAAAGTGATCAATATTAATTAGTTCACTCATTGGTAAAGCCTTAGGGGGGTAATGGTTGGCCACCATCTGAACCCTGTTTGAGGACTTGCATGCGGTGAATTACGAGGTATAGGGGAACTCCTTCCAGTGGGAGAGTACCCTCGGGTGAGCCCGCCTCGGCCCTACTGGTGACAGGGGGGTGCTCAGAAATCCCTCGGGATTTCAACCTCGCTCCCAGAGGTAAAATGTGGAATGACAACCGCCTTGTCAGCGGTTAAATCCTCACTTCGGTGAGGTGAAAGTCCTAGCCGAGGCTAGGCAAGAACAGCCACGAGCACCCCCCGACGAGGGTTTTTGCTCTTTTATGTGAACTGTCACGCAATGTCACGCGTAACTGTCACGTTTGCTGTCACACCTCTTGTCACATAAGGTCACGCGTGACTATCAGACATTTTTCGTTGTTTATAAGAGTTTTATTAGGAAAAATCGATTATGGAACCACACCATAGCCTGAAATTGGGTAGCCATCTTCATCACGAGTTGGTAACATTATTTTTGAAACACACTCACGAGTAATGTATCGTATTTGTCTAATATCAGGAGGAGTGAGAAGTTCAAAAAACCAATAACAAATAGCTGCAAAAAGTGCAATCATTTTGTTAGCGTATATAATTACTTTAAAAATCTACAATTGAGCGAATTTTTTATTGTACTTTTCAGAAATAGATGGCGGAATTTCCATGCAATGATCAGTGACGAAATTATCTATCATTTTCAATCTATCAAGAAAGACCTTTTCGTCGAAAGCTTCACCTCTGAGGTAAAAGCGAATCTCATCACGTATTTTTTGGTATTCGATACGGGCAAAATTTGCTTGTTCTGTTTTCTTATCGTATTTCTTAAGGCTTGCCACTGCTTTCAAAGTAAGACCAACACCAGTTAAAGTTGCCATGACAGCAGGGTTCAATGTAATTCCTCCGGCTACTGCGGCACTAATAATTAATTTGCCAGCCGAAAGATTACAAACAAAATTTTTTCTTCGAAAACCGCGATGCAACTTTTCATAGCCATAATGTATCTTATGGTAATAATCGTATAAATCTTTCAGAATTTTAACTTTCTCTGTAGAAAGTGTTTGGTCGATGTGGTTGAATTCGAAAATGTCCCGCATTGTGCTATATAATAAATGAAAAATATTATGGTGCTGTATATTCAAGTAACATTAGAAGGAGTTCATTTATTCCTGATGAAGAAAGTTCAATATACAGTGAACAACAATAATTAAATTTAAGATTAACATTTATTGTCTGTACTCTTGATGTATTAGTTGAACGATAAACTTTTTTTAGGAGTAATTTTAAATAACCTGAATCTATTTTAACATTACCTATTGTTGAAGAAAAGGTTATTGAAATAGAAATAGGTGTATATCTAAGTTGATTGTTTGTATTCATTATTTTTATATTTTTTATTATATCACCCCGATTCATTATTATTTGACTACAACCATTTAACGAAAAATTTTTTTTACCCTGTGTTGTATCTAAAATTCCATGTATATAATGAACGGAACCACTCAAATGGTGTCCGTTTAAAGAAAGATCTGTTTCCATAACCATTTTTCCATTTTCAATAACAAAGGCGGTGTCATAGACACTTGCATCAACGTTTGAAATTGTTTCTTCAACACCATAAACAATTAAATGACCAATTGTTAAAAATGATGGTTCACTAACTGTTCCGTGCAGATCAAGATAAAGAAATTGTGGAGGTGAGCTACCCCATCTGTGAAAATTGATGACTGTTTTGGTGTACTTTTCGAATGTTTTGGTTGTATAATTACAAATTGAAATCGTCGTAGCTTGCACTGTTACACTCAACTCATTCATTTCCGGCGGAAACCATTCTACAACCAAAGTATAGTAACCGACCGGAAGTTTATATAGGTTAAAACCGAGGCGTGACCGGTACTGGTTGGGTGAGCCTTTTTCAAACAAGAGATTAAGTTGGTAAGCTTTTTTATTAATCTGATCTGGAGATTGGGGAAAATCGTTGATACCCAAAACCTCGATATTGTTTTCACTCGAAGATTCATCAGTGTCTTCCATCAAGTATCTGAAGGCGTCCCTTTTTTGATCTGCGTTAATGATCTAAGATTCATGACTTTTTGGAGTGACAAGATCTCTCATAGTTGTTATTTCATTTTGCATAAAATCAACATTAACTGCGGATTTCGAATCTCTGTAATCGGTTTGTAAGTTAATAATTTTATTGTTATTTAAATTCAAGTTTCCAGTCATATTGTTACTGCCATCAACTTTGAGAAACTTTTTTTGTGTCATATCATCAATTCTGTTGTTAACAAACTCAACACATGTGGCGTCTCTTTGGTTTGAAGGAAGATTAAGATTGATAATTGATTTATTTTTTATATCAATATCAGCTCCTTTATCCAGTTTTTTTACAAGCTGATTATCGACATATTTTTTGTTTGTGGCTTGGTCTGCCTGTACTGGGTCTTTTACGTTGTAGATTGTATTATTGTTCATATCAATGCTTGCTTCCATTTTTCCGCCTTCCTTTTTTGAAAGAAAGATATTTCTTTTGTCTTGATAGTTTATTACCTTTGTCAGATCACCGTGGACAGGATAAGGGTTGCTTTTTAATCGCAAAATATCGTACTTATTTTGCATGTCAATATTAGCAGAACCGCTGGCACTACCCTGAGGGCCACGATCACCTTTATCGCCTTTATCACCCTTATCGCCCTTGTCGCCCCTGTCGCCTTTTAAACCCCGTGGTCCTTGTGCCCCCTCCTGACCTTGTGGTCCAGCGGGCCCTTTTTCTCCTCTTGGACCATTAGGACCTTGTAGTCCTGCTGGGCCTTTATCACCCTTCGGTCCAGGAGGACCCTCGGGGCCAGGAGGACCACCTGGGCCAGGAGGACCCACTTTTCCACTTTCACTCGTCGTAGTTTGGCTAGTTCCACCAATTTGGCTGTTAATATACCCCATTATATATCTTCATCAAAATTTTTTTAAATTAATTTTTGGGGTTTGTCATAGTAAAAGAAAGAATATTTTTTATAGGTGGCGCGATCTAAAGCGCCATGATCCACACCTATCTCGTCTGCAATCCGTTTGTTTTCTCTTGGAAGAAATCTGAAAATACAAAAATGGCTGCAGTTATCACGGATGTTTTTCGGCACCTTGGAAAAAGTTTGAGTGAGGTAAATAACGCAGCAGTTTCTGTGTCGCCCGTTGACAAAATAATTAATGATGCTGTTTTGGTTGCTTTCACAAACAAGATCATCAAAAACAACTATTTTTTGGGTGTCCACCAGAAGCTCTTCGAGTGGAATGATTTCATCACCATAGGCCTCAATAACCTCATAACCAACCGTGGGGTCGGGGTTGATTTTTTCAGCAAACTCCTGCAAAAGATTCTGATATTTGTTCTGGTGCAGGTTTTTTGAAAAGAGGTAAATTTTATCATACTCTAACAACTCATAAAGCATATTCAGTAATATGTTTGTTTTACCAGAATTACTGGGACCACAAATTAACATCCGAAAAACATCTGCTGGCATACAAGGGTGACCTTGCCTGTAGTCACTCTTGAAAACACCTGGGTCATAATTTGGAATCTTCATTTTTTTTTCGCTTCTATATAGTAACGCTGGAAATATGTCAATGAAAAAATGGCGTCAGTGGGCTGAAGAAAAGTCGAAGCTAGATGAACAAACAGAAGAAATTCACCAAAAATTCAAAATGGATAAAATTAACAAAGAGTTTGGTCAGCTTTCAGGAGAAGAGTTTTTTAAACCAATCACAAAAAGACTTGATGAAAAGAGCAGTGCCACTGTAGAAGAGGAAGAAGAAGAGGAGCAGGAAGTTCCTGATTACACAATGGATGAATTTGACGAAACTTACCCTTTTGGTGATGAATTCAGACCGGATGAACCAACACCAGCACCGTCACCAACACCACCACCATCACCACCATCACCCTCATATCAAGAAGTTGTTGATGATGATGATGATTTTCCACCACCACCACCCCAATCGTTGATGGAAGAAAAAAATCCACACGTAAAGAGTGGGGGAAGCCGGAACCGGTTAAAAAAGAATATTCCCATGAATCAACCCTATTGCAAACAGTCAATCAACTGATCACGAAATTTGGAAATGACCCCAATTACAAAGTAAAAAGTAAAAAATCTCCATTATATGGTTATTCAATAGAGGAAATCAAAAAAGTAAGAGATGGAATTTATGCGAAAAGAGGGGTAACAAAAACAGTTTTTGAGAAACAGTTACAGGCGGGGAAGTATAGACTGAAGTCCACTCCCCCACAAGAAAAAAGAGAAACTACTCCAACCCCTTTGGAAAAAGCTGTCATGAGCCGAAGACCTGCTTTTGAACTTTCTGGCGATGAAGATGACTTTTCTAAACAGGATTGGGAAACCGAAGGAAGTGGCTTCGCTGATGAAGCTGAATTGATCGACCAACTTGATTTAAGTTTAGGATCAATAGAAGCAGGAAACAACTCGATAAAACTTAAAAATCAGGTATTATATCTGCTTGATTCACTAGTTAAACTCGGCACAGTCAATAAAAAGAAAAAGAAAAAAATTATTTCTGGCTATATAAAACAATAATGAGCTTTGACATACTGCTTGACTCGAGCCTCGCAAAACTATAAATAGGTGGAGAACGGAATGTTTCACACGATTTTACAGTGAATTTTTATCCCCCTATCTTCTTGGGCGAAGGAAAATATAAAGCTGCGCTAAACAGACTTATCACAATGGCTTACTCATGGAATAACATCGATTCTCGTTATGACAACAAAAAAATTCGCTGGAAGAAAAAAACAGAACAAGCGTGGAAGACCTTAACTTTCCCGAATGGAATGTATGATTACAAAAGAATCAACACATTTATTCAGCAACACACCGGTAAAGTAGATCCGACAAACAAAGACAGTGATTACATTTTCACAATATATTTCGATATGTCAATTTATAGCTAGGGTTGTGACTTTGGTGCACAGCGATTATGAGCTTGACTTTTCTCAAGGAAATTTGGTGAATTGCTTGGTTATGGCAAAAGTACCTTGAGTGGAGATGTTGTCGGAAGGAAAGTTCCAAATATCACAAGAAGTGTTGATTGGGTATATTTGCACTGCGATCTTATCTCACGCCGAACAAACAATGTTCCAAACGATGTGTTATACAGTTTCTCAACATCAGATCTTCACGTTAGCTATCCATTTCGAAAAGAGCCGCGTCGACTTGAGTGGCAACCTGTGAATAAAAGTTATATTGAAGAAATAAGGGTTTGGGTGACAGATGGAAGAAACAATATCCTGGATCTCAACGGGACAGATATTGCAATTAGTTTAATAATTGAAAAAGAGTAAGGATTTTTTTGGTATAAATATACAGTTATGAATCATCCGAGCGAGTGGGCAAGATTCTTTGGCAAAAACACCGGACGTTATCGATATAAACACAAAGTGTCGGGTGTGATCCGTGACGCCTTCATGACCATCGGTAAAGTATTCAAAGACACTGAAAAGAACGTTGCAAAGAAAACAACCGAAAAAGCCACAAAAACAATTGCTGAAAAGGCGGGTCAGAGAGTTGGTGAACTTGCTGTTGAAAAAGGTTCGAAACAAATACGAAAAATACTGCAAGAGCTAAAAAAACAAAAACAGTTGTCTCATCAGCAGGATGCAAATTACCAAAAAAATCAGATACTGTTGAAAAAAGTTCGAAACAAATAGGAAAAAAAAGAAAACCATTGTCTGAAGATTCGAAAAAGAAACTTGCAAATATTTTAACCAAACACAAAAAAAATCAGACGCTCTTGTGAAATTAAATCGAATTTTGACAAAATATTAATCAAAGAAAAAATTTTTTTCTTTTAATATAACTGGCAACATGTACAGAACTCCACAATTCCTCAAAAGATCAGAAGACATTCGTATTGAATGTGAAAACGGTTAGTAGACCCTGGGAATGGTCAACTACAAGAAAAAAGTGGTTATAAATTCGTAATGGAAGACAGAAACCATTTTTATGACTGGTACAGAGCTTATTTCTTAGTTCATTTCAAGTTTGAAGCAACTGCAAATGGAGGTAACATTGTAGTTGACACTGAATCTGCTCCGATAAATGGTTCTTTTTCATTAATCAAAAACATGAGAGTTTCATCAGCGGTGACAACACTTTCTGAGTCTAACAATATCCACAAAGGCATTTTCATTAAAAATCTGCTTGACTATTCAAACGATTATTCGGGAACTGTGGCAAAAGATCAATTTTGGTATCTTGACGTTGACGAAACCACAGTTACTGATGCAAATGCGACGAATACTGGAATGCGTGACAGAGCTCTTCTTTCAAATGGTGGAAAGATAGTTGAGACAAAAATCCTTTAAACAGATACTCATTTTTCGAAAATCTTTCCGAAACTCTTTTACCACCAATGAAAATTGAGTTTGAAATTACTCTGCAAGACGATAAAAAACTTATTTTTCAAAACGATGGAACAGCTCGAAGAATTGTTGTTAAAAAATTTGAGTTATGGGTTCCACAACTATCTTTCCACGGTGAAGGGCAAAAATTTGTGAATGAAAATTTTTTAAAACCAAAGAAAAAAATTCTTGAAAGAACGAATTATGGAAAGCTCCCCAAGAACTGATACTGGTGGTACGTGTTCGTTTACATCTGCAATTAAAAATGTAAAACATGTCTTCGTGTTTTTTCAACAATATCGTAAAAAAAATTCTTACACTCAAAACCCCTACTTTTTTGACACATTTAATATCGATTGTGATAACTCGGCAAAATTAACGAGATGTCGACTAAATTATGGTGAAAATTTTTACCCTGTGGTTTATTTCTCAGACAAAAACAAATTGAGAATTTACGAACATTTGCTAAATTATAGTTACAGAAATTATGATTACAACAGCGGTGTTCAGCTACAGATTGCAAACTTCGAAAGTTTATACCCGATCATTCACTTCGATCTAAGAAATAATGAAAAATTTATCACAAATGATCCCCTTAATCTTACTTTAGAATACGAATTAAACGAAACAGCAAACCTTCAATACATTAGATACGCATATGTTATAAATGAAGAAGAATTTGTTTTAGAAACACTTGGTAATGAGCTTGTTGTTGTCTAGAAAAAATTAAAAAAAATTCTGAATATAATATATACGCACGATGAGCACAACTTATCATCCATATAAAATCGCACTGACTAATGGTCAGAAAAAGAAACTTAAAAAAGCTTATGTTACGAAGACAGCTGTTAATCTGAAAGTTAAATCAGTCAAAATTGGGCGTGGTGACGAACTTTTTCTCACTGATACTCAAATCGCGCGATTGAAAAAAAGATCAGCGGCAGGAAAAGGAATGGTAATAAAATTAAGCCAGACACAGATTCAAAGTACTTCTCATGTTGGTGAATCAGTCGGAAAAGGTATGCAAAATCAACAACCACCACCACCACCACGAACAAGACGATCACCACCAATACCAAAAGGTAAAGGAATGCAAATTCAACCTCCACCTTTTTATGGAACTTGGGAGGATTATTATCGTTTTAAAAAAAAAGTGAAATTTGAAGATAAACCTCTATCCAACATTGACTTGAAAAAATGGTGCAACTTTTTACGAATCCCCATCAAAGGTATTTTTAGCAGAAACGAAAAAAGACCCTTGTTTCATTCTCCATGCATTATCAACTTGGATGATTTTGGAAGTTTGGGCACTCACTGGGTATGTTGTTGGCCTGCCAAAGACAAAGGTACTTACGAGTATTTTGATTCATTTGGCTTTCCACCACCTTTGGAATGGGAAAAAGAAATGTCAATGCACGGGATGACACATTTTTTCAGAAATGATAACCAAATTCAATGGGAACAAAGTGTGAGATGTGGTTACTACTGCCTTTTCTTTTTAAACGAAAGAAATAAAGGAACAAGTTTTGCCGATATTTTGAAAATGTTCTCCAACGATTCACTTCAAAACGAGGAAATAGTGAAAAATTATTTTTCTTAAAACATAAATGCAATGGAATTGTACTGTGTGAAAGAAAAGCGAAACACACCCAATGTGCAGGGAAGTGAATAGGTTGTAATCGCAAAGAACAATCGAAAACTCTTGAAAGCAAAATGCGCTAGTTGCGGAATAACAAAAACAAGTTTTATGCCGGAAAACGTGGAGGGCAGTGGTATTGATATACATGCAGCAATAGGAAAATTTCCGAAACCAAAAAAAGGTTGGACGTTACCAGGCCATACTTTCACAGGGCCATACAATCCTCTTGAAAAGCAAGTGAAATACGATCCAGAAACGGGTGAAATTCTTGAAATATATCAACAACCCACAGGTGTTACAGATGCGATTGCAATGCAACATGATGTCGATTATGACGTTTGTTCCAACTGTGAAAAAAAATACGGTGAAAATCTCAAAAAATGCAAACACAAAGCGAATAAAAAAATGGTTGTCTCTTGACGCAGTTCCTTACAAACAAAGGCAGTGGGGTCATGCGGCTGCAAGAAATGCAATCAATGCTAAACATAAGTTAGGGTTGGGTTTGAAACAACAAAAAGGAACTGGTTTTAAACCCTGGGAAGTAGCGAAATATGCTGAAACTTTGACAAAAAAAATGATTCCTTCCACAAAGCATGTATTCGATCGGTATTGGTCAGGTGATATTGCGAAAAATGCTTTCACAGGACCAACTGGTGTCACAAGCAAGAAATTTTGGACTCATCCGAAAAAAGGTACTGTCATGCGTTTGGTAAAAAATCCGAAAACAGGCAAATATGAAAATGTTTATGAAGAACCTTGATTGGCTTTCAACCACCATTTATCAAACTCCTGTTTTGCGAGCCACCAGCTTGCTAAGCTTTTTGGAAGGTGATGAGAAATAGATTCCATAATTTCTTTTTTGTTGGGCCAGCATTCAGAAGGTACTATTTCAAAATAATTGTACAGAAAACAGGGGTAGTTCACTGACTTGCCGGACATCTTCTGAAATTGAGCAATAACGTTACCAAGAAAATCTACCTCGCTGGAAGAAAACATTTTGTAAATGTTCCATTTCCGTAAAACATTTTTTAAAGAAAAATTAGTTGCAGTGAAAATTCTTTCCCGATTTTCTTCTTGGAACTGTTCATCATCAAATTCAGACGCTCTACCACATTTTGGACATGCACGACAGAACTCATTCACCACATAAATTAATTGCTCCTCGCATGAAGGACAACGATAAATTTTTTTTGATAATGGGTATGAATTTAATTTTTTTTTTGCAATGTTTCTTGAATCATTTTCGACGAAATTTTCTCACCTTGCAAACAAATTTATTACAGCCCGCAAGGGTATTGGAAAGGGTTTGCAGCAATTAAGAAATTAGCCCAGGCAGCGAAAGTTTCGGAAGATGTGGCTCAAAACTGGTTGATGAAGCAAGCTCTTTGGCAGGTTTATTTACCAGCCCCACGGTACATTCCAAGACCGAAATTTGATGTTCCTTTTCCAAACAAAGTTCACCAAGCCGATCTTCTGTATCTCCCACACGATCGCCCACCACGCTCCCGTAAAACTTTTAAATATGCTCTCACGGTGGTAGATGTGGCCTCTCGATACAAAGAGGCCGAACCGTTGACCACAAAAGAGGCTAAAGAAGTTGCAGCTGCTCTGGAACGGATTTATAGTCGTGGTCCTTTGAAGTGGCCGAAACTGCTTCAGGTCGATCCTGGTCGTGAGTTTATGGGCGCTGTGAAGCAACTGCTTTCGAAACATAATGTCGAAGTTAGACGTGGTCGTGTGGATATTCACCGTGATCAAGCTATCGTTGAAAGATTCAACCGCACCCTGGCTGAACGACTGTTTGGACATCAATATGGGGTTGAAATGCGCCTCCCAGAAGACAAAAGATCGACTGAATGGGTGGTCCGACTGCCCGCTGTTATTTTAGCTTTAAATAAGGAAGTCACTCGACTGACTGGTCAAAAACCTGTTGATGCCATCAAAAAGAAAACTGTTCCATCCAAACCCTCGACACCTTATTTAAGACCCGTTGGTGTGAACGAAAAAAAGCTCCCCTCCGGTTTAAGTGTTCGCTATCTCTATCAACCCGGTGAACTTGAAGGCGGTCGGCGAAGAGCTACCGACCCAATCTGGTCTTTGAATGTTTATGAGATTGAAAAGATTATGATAAAACCAGACGCACCGGTTATCTATTATTTGTTTGACGGACCAAAACGTTGGTTTGTCCGCGAAGAGCTTTTGGTTGTCCCTCCAAACATAGAGTTACCACCCGAGCAACTCTAAAGCTTCTTCTTCGGCTTCAGCAATTGCGGCAATTTCAGCATCTGTAAATTTGAATGCGGGTTCATAACCATAAGCTTTTGTATGAATACCATCTTCTTCTATCCATCGCTTTGAATCAAATGGGGAAAGCGAAATTTTGTTAACATACATGCCGTAAATCTCATGCCCTTCGCTTCGAAGAATGTTCATTCCATGCCATTGCTGCTTCTTACCAAAAAGCGTTTTCTTGTACTGTTCATGCATTATTTGTTTCTTAACGACACACTTTTTTACACCCTTCGCTTTTTTTATGTTTTTTTTGTCAACCTTCAGAATCGAGTACATTTTCGATCTCAGACACGCACACTCTTCTATGGGGGTTCCGGCACATTCGTCTTTCATTTTGCCCAAGACCTTTTTATTAGAATTTGAGTAAAGTGGATGCTCCTTTGGGTAGTCACTCGTATCATATAGATTTTTGTTTGTTTCGATGTCTTTATAGACGTCATCCGTTTCAATCTCAAGCAGAAGGCTGTCAGTGTCTGTGTACAAGAGTTCGCACTTTGGGCCATATTTTTTTTTCAGCTCGTTGTAGAAAAAAACATACATCAAGATCTTGCTGTTGTCAAGGATTGTCATCCCTGTGTAGACAGGCTTGTTGAGCAGCAGCCGGCTTTTGCGCATGTCGATTCCGAACAGGTCGTTTGAAAACATAACATGCCTTGAGTACAAAGGGCTGGCAACCAATTTCCTTATTTTGTCTGTCTCATTGCTTCTTACTATTTTTATGTCAACACGGTTACGCAGGTTTTCCATGTTTTTGCCGAAAACTGAGTTATTCATGAGCTTGTAAAAGTTCTTTTCAAAGTCGCTCTTTGCGTTTTTCCTGAATTCTGTATTCATCGGGATGTACGGCTCCATCCAGCATTCTTGTTCGAACTCCAACACCCTGTACACGCGCTTCAGTTTCATTCCTTGCTTCAGATAAAACTGCAAGTTTCGGTAATGCACCACATAGTTGTTTTTGTCTTGAAGAGTCAACAACAACTTGTTGCATTTTGGTGTTTTCAGATCCAAGTCTTTTATCAAACTGTGTTGGTATTCCGACATCCATTCATTTTTAACCTGCTTTTTCTCGGGGGCAAGGGGGAAGCTGTTGTGTTTTTCATGCAGTTCCTTTGGGTATTCAAGATCCACATCAAGAATCCATCCATTCTTTGCGTTTTCTTTTTTCTTAATGATGTCTTCCTCAGTTAGCATAACATGTTTCCATTTAAAATCTCTTTTCGGGAGTGGCTTGCTCATTGCCCATCCGTAAAGATTATTAGCGTCGAGATACATGATGTATTTGTTTGGTCTGCTTGGGTCATAGTCTTGTAATAGTGGGTTGTTTGCCTTTGCGTATCTCTTGCTTACCATGGAGATTCCACCCCGCATTCCCCTTTCCACAAATAGACACATTTCACGGTCTGTGAATAACTCAAGCTCGACCCCTGTCTTTTTCAATAAAGCGTCCCAGGATAGTCGTGGTGATGTGTAATAATGAGCTGGATCTAACCCATACTGCTCTTGGCATAGATTTCGGAAGTTCTCAAAAACATCTGCCAACAGGGCAACATCTGTTTTAACGTAAAGATCATGATAATCACCCAACGTTTTACATTCAAAAGTCTCCCAGACAGTCTGCGCGTGTGCATACTCTTCGTCTGTTATGTGCTCGTCGTTCAACTTACTGTAAAACTTCTCTTTGTCCGGAAGCTTTATCTCGCTAAATCTCCCCCATGAATCCATGTACTCATAAGGACAGATCCCTTTTTTGTAAAGCAGGTCGCTGCCTTTTGAAATGGTTGATGTTATTTTCAATGACTCCTTTGGTGTTGCGCTTACAAGTGAATCAAGACTTCCTTGTAAAAAGTTAAAGCTGTCGATGAAACGCAGACCTCCGACTGAAAATGTTATATATTTCTCCATGTTATTAGCAATGCATTTAACCTCTTTATTAAGTTGCGACATCTCTTGCATTAAATGGTGCGCGTCGTAACCCTTTAGATTGTGAAATATAATAGGTATGGGGGTTGTTTTTGGGTTAACGTACATTTTTACATTGCAATTGTTGTGCGCCGCACCGCGATACCTTCCAGTTATGTGACAATGGTCTTTCACTGCGTCTCTAAAGTTTTTCTGAAGTAATGAGTTCTCACAGAAAATACAATTTTTCTGTTTTTTTGCTTCCAACTGGTCTTTTCTTTCTGTTAATTTTTTAGCTTAAGAATCCCCCATTGTTGCTCTTTCTGTGCTCTGTAAAAACATTTTTGATGCCCTTGACCCTTATAGCTGCATTTTTCTCCACCTTCACCATCTTCTATGCTCCAAACCGGCAAAGAGTCTAAGAATTCATCTTTTATCAAACTTTTATCACAAATGTGGCAATCTGTTGCGTTTTTGTATTTTTTCCAGTCTTCAGCCGTCATCACAATTGGTTTTGGTGCTGCCAAACTCTCTCTTATTTTCACCTCTTCCTGCAGAATGTCACTTAAAAACGTTCCCACCGCGTTTTCACCCCTGTAAACTTTTGGCCCTGAAAATTCACCGTCACTTCTCACAACCGTGTAAGAATAACCACTTGCCTTGTGATATTCTGTTTTCATGGTGTAACTTTTCTCTTTATTCCCACCCTCCAGCTCACAAAGAGAAATTTTTTTTACTAAAGCCTCAAAGTCAGCGTATATAACACAAGGCGCTTTCATTTGTTTGTTATAATTTTGAAATGAAACTATTTTTTCCTCCGCTTTTGGCATATCAATCCTTGTCGGTTTTCCTTTTAAACCATTGCAATATTTTTTATGGTTTTCCAACAAGTCCTCTCTTGAAAAACCTGTTAAGCACAACATGCAGTAGTGTTTTGTGTTGTGGGCTTTTCTCTGATCGTAAAGCAAAGCGCTCACCCGTTTTACATAACAATAATGCTGTTATTCACCCGACTCAATCAACATCAGGTTTATCCGCGGCACGCTTTTTTCTTTTTTACTTATCCTATGCACAATCACACAATCATTTTCCCAACCAAATACGTTTATTGCGAGGTTTTCGTTTTGCGCCTCAAGCTTATCAATCTGTTTTACTGGTGTTGGAAAAACAATGCCACTCCAATTAATACCATCGTTAACTGGGTAAGAACTTGGTCTGTTTGGATTTTTTCCTTCTGGTGGGGGGAACAAAGCTGATCTTACAGCCCACTTCAAACACTCGTTGTCCTTATTTTGCACGTTCATTACTGCTTTTTTGTTTTTCAACTTTGTTGGAATTGGCAAATATATTCCTCCACGCAGTGGCTGAAAACGTGCGACATTCACGTACACAAGCTCTATTTTATCTACTTCCCATCCTGACCCTTCCGCTACCCATGACTCGATTTTTCCATTTATTTTTTTCAAAAATGTGATCGAAATATTCTTCTATCTCATTTTCACCGTCGTTTATGTTAAAAACCTGTGGCTCATTTTCTCGAAAATATTGCTCCATGTATTGAGTTTCTTCTTCTTCTTCCTTTTTAAATTTAACTTTCACCTCTAGACTTACTTTTATATTTTTTAACTCTTTTAGTTCTCTTTTTATTAAATCTTTGAAACTTTCTTTTATTGCTCTTGCAAACTCAAAAAGATCTTTATTGTGGGGGTTTTTATCCGATACAGCCATTTTCCAGACATGAAGCCATTTATTAACATTATTGTTTGTTGATATGTAAAACTCATCCTCAATTTCAACAAGCGGTTTTAATGGGCGAGGTAAACTCTTTTTAATTTTTCCGGTATTTCACCATAAATAAAACATTTGAAAAATATCTTTCTGATTTCTTGCAATAGACATTTTGAATTCTGTAACACTTTTGATATAATAACAAACACAAATCTCTAAATGAAAAAATTTTTTTTGGTATTCTGTGACAGTTTACAACAAAAAAATTACAAAATATATTATTGAGGTTTTTAAAAAATGATACAATAACATTCTTTCCACCTTTTCCACCTTCCTAAAACCGGTTTTTGTGCTATCGGTGTAAAAACGGAAATAGAACTCTCAATTATAAAACTTTTCTCTCTCGCCAATGTGAAAAAATTGTTTCATATGCGAGCGGTTTAAAAATTGGAAATAAATCTCCCAATGTATAAACGGTTACAGAACTCCTATTTTACTATACTACTCCTGCTCCAGAGGTTTTTCTCTATTTTTCTCTCGAGAAAAAGAAAAGAATGATGAGCGGTGTACAGTTTACGTTCAAATTTAGCTGCAAAGCAAAACCAGTTTTAGTAGTTTCAGCATCTCAGATATCACTGAGTTAGCACAGGTCACTTACTTTGTCTCGAATCAGGTTGTTCCGGTCCACAGGACAACTTAACGGATTCCCATCTCGTTCCAGCCTGTTTATAAATATGTCAAATTATATGTATCAGTTTATGGGGAAAAAAACCTGATCAAACCTGCACACAGTCTTCATTTGAGCCACTCACATACCCAAGTAAAACAAAGATTAAATTATTTTTGCATTTTGGACCGATCAAAATACAGAAGCCTCATTCTTCAAGCCCGTCTACAAGCCGATAAGAAATTACAATTAGAAAGGGTTTGTTGTTATCAACCTTTCTCATGAAATGAAGATGTGACCATCGCAGTTGTAATCACACAAAACCCCGACTCCACAGCTGCGACATGGGGCTGGCATTTTCATTCCTTTCTTTAGCTGGTAGTTGTGCCGCTTGCAAAAAGAACCGTTGCACTTCTTTCTGCAGCTTTCTTTCCGATTTCACATTAACCACATGCAGTTTTTTTACCTGTGCGGCATGGCCGCAACAGTATAACCGGTGGTGTTTTTGTATCTAAATGGGTTGTTCTTATGAGAGTGAATTTTTTAGGGCCACCAATTTTCGGCTACCACTCCACTAGTATAGTAAAATAGGAGGTTCTGGGGCAGCTTTTTTGGGGGGTTGACCATGGGGTGGGTGGGGTGAGGAGTGGGGAAGGGTCATGTAAAAATTTTTTGGGGCACGTTTTCTTAACCCTTTACGAGCATCCGTAGGACGGATGCTCGTAAAGGGTTACCATTCGCGTAAATTCAACACGTTGATAACAAGACTTTTCGCACTCAACTTAAAGAGACTACAGCTTACATGTACATTGTACTTAATTTTGATAAAGAATTAATTTGTACAGGGTATTTACAATATTGCTTGAATGTGAATAAATGCATGTTTCATCAATGTTTGACAAAGATTACGGAAAATGAATAAGACTTCAGTATTCTAAGAGAAAGGCTCAAGACGTATCCAGCTGGAATGTATAACGTGGAAAAAAAGAAAAATTAAATTCCAGAAGCGGATAATAATCATGATCACTATATATCGTTCACCTGGAAAAAGGTTTGGGATACGAAATTTCATTTATTTGTTTCTTTCCTTTTCTTTCCCACGTTTCTTTTCAGTCCCGGATAGGAAGCTAAGGCCCCCGGTTTCGCCTCTCTGAGGAAACAATTGCCATGCACGCATGTTATGCGTGACAGGCTTATGATTCAAATATCCATTTTTGGCTGTCAATAAGAACTAACAAAAGAAAAATTCAAGGTCATCCACGGAAAGCCACCTGATACTTTCGTTTTTACTCATCCACCCTGCGAGCAGCGGTGCTCGATCAAAGTATGGCGGAAGCTGCAGCAATTCCGTCGCTTGGTGGATACGATGAGGAGTTTGTGAATGCTGTCGAGGAAGATTTTCACTGTCCAATCTGCCAGTTACCCTTGAAGGAAGCGGTCCAAACGAGCGTATGTGGCCACCGATTTTGCAGACAGTGTCTTGACGGACACTTTATGAGGTTAGCAGATCGTTTACATCTCTGTTTGTCTTCATCGTTGTATGAAGGAGGATATTGCACAGAATTTTCTCTTATTGGAGATCTGTTTAAGTAGGTTTTAAAATACAGTGTGCACAACCCTATCGAAGTTATACTCAGACAAAGCAAAGTATTGGCCATTCTTTAATTCAAGACATAAGTGAACCATGGTTTTCTAGGAAAGAAGCCTCCGCCAGGTCTGTTTGAACTAAGTGAAGCAGAGCTACAATCTTAGAAAATAGGGTTCAGTCAAATCACCATTGCGTCGAGCAATCGAACAAAATCGAAAACGGTATTTTTTGGCAAACTCCATTAACGAAGTATTTCGCAAAATCCCGTTCACAAGTCTAGTTGTCCGCCAATGACAAATCATTCCTGCATAATTTTAAATATAATTGTGAGACAAAAGAATCCAACATTTATGCTACTGCAGCTGCGGTATTACCGGAAAGGTTTGATTTTCCAGTCTTCTTCTACCGCAAGATCACACAGACAAAGTTTCCTTCGCTAGAACTATGGAGCCAGCTACTTTCGAGTCTTCGGAAAAAGAAGCATTCCCAGCGGGGTTTTTAAAATATAAACAAGTATAGCATACGGCCGAAAAACTGCCAGAAACTCCGACCTATTAAATAGCTTACTAAGAACTGACTTAGAATAAAATGGTGTAAAATACGGAAATACAAATGAAATGCAGATGCGACCATCGCAGTTGTAATCACAATTTAAAATTTTCAGAGCTTCAACGTGATTCGAACCCGTGGCCCTTGCTTTTAATTTTTTTGCGCTGCAGTGCTCTACCTGCTGAGCTATGAAACCCATTCATTGGGAGCAGGCCAAAAAAAAATTCTTTTTTTCGGACTTAATTCGCAATTGCTTAACTTGCGATTACAACTGCGATGGTCACATCTTCATTTCATGAGAACTGACAGAACGTAAGGGTTAAAATAACAACAAACCGTTTCTAACTTAATTTCTAATCGCTTGTAGACGGGCTTGAAAAATGAGACTTTTCTGTATCTTGACAAGAGAGGATCAGTCCAAGATGCAAAAAGATTATGATTGTTGTTTTACTTGGGTATGTGAGTGGCCCAAATGAAGACTTTGTGTAGGTTTGATCAGGTTTTTTTCCCCATAAACTGATGCATATAATTTGACATATTTATAAACAGGCTGGAACGAGATGGGAATCCGTTAAGTTGTCCTGTGGACCGGAACAACTTGATTCGAGACAAAGTAAGTGACCTGTGCTACTGCAGTGATATCTGTAGAAACGGCCAGGGAGCTGATGAATAACTGGTGTTTCATGACGTGAACTGTACACCGCTCATCGTTTGTAGTGACGGAACTGGCCTTTGAGTTGGCCAGTATGCGAGCACTTTAGTTAGAGGTTTCGAATCACTGACCTGTTTATTTCTCCTTTAATTATTTATTTTCTTCTCAGTTCGATCGGCTAATCGAAATATGCCAAAAAAAGTTTCCTTCCCTGATTATAGTTTAGGATTTATCCACCGAGGTGCCTCAAGATCGCCATACGTGTTCACAAGGGATATTTTTTTCTTAGTTGTTTAAAAGCTCCTTCCCTTCTATTTCGGCGCTTTTCTTATGGTAGAAAATCTGGTTGCCAATTTTGTTGTCCTTTGCACACAAAGCCGCCAAGGAGTTTTTAAAGATCTGGATAATAGCAGTGATGCTATAAATTTAATGAACAAGACGACGTTCTTAAGTTTTACGTACATGTTTCGGCAGATACGTCTGCCATCTTCAGTATGAATCTGAACGTAGTGTGCGGTAGAATATAAATAGTGAATAAATTACAATGATAATGGCAGTAATTAAGACAATTATATATAATGGTAATGAAAAAATTAAACAGAAAGTTTTAAATTCACGTGCCTAAACTGCGCATTGAGTGTTGGTTTTTCCACCGTTTGGTCCGATTATCTCTTCTATTGGTACCTACAACTACAAGCTTTCCAAGTGTCTTTGCAGCCTCCTACAGCCGCACATTCCATCTGAACACTGTGCTAATGATACACTTACATTTGTACGGGAGATACAAAACCTCTCCATGCAAGACAAATACACGGTATCCTTCGACGTAGAGAGCTTGTTCACAAACATTCCCCTAGAAGAAAGTATTGATCTGATTCTCGCTGTTAAGTAGTATAATCTCGAGGGAATTCAGATTTACACATGGCGAGCTCAGAAAGCTTTTCTTCATAGCCACCTCTCAAACGCATTTTCAATACGATGGGTCATTTTATGATCAGATACATGGTGTTTCTATGGGGTCGCCTCTTGCACCGGCCCTGGCTAATCTTTTCTGGGTCACTATGAACAGATGTGGCTAGGTACTTTCTCGTCAGAAATTCTTTTCTATCGTCGGTACGTGGATGACACTTTTGGTCTGTTTCATACGGAGTCTAATGCCTTACTAGTTTTTGATTTCATCAACTCCTGTCATCCCAACATTCGATCCACCATGGAGGCGGAATCTGATCATAAACTGCCCTTCTTGGATATATACATCGATAACACAGGGCCTGCGATAGTTACCAGAGTGTTTCGTAAGAAAACATTCGCCGGCTTGTTGACAAGTTTTTCTAGCTTTACTTCATTTTCATATAAAATTGGGCTAGTTAAGACACTTGTTGATAGAACTCTTAGGATTTGTAACACCTGGCAAGCGTTCAGTGAGGACATCAAGTTCTTGAAAATTATCCCTAAAGAAAAACCTTTATCCATCTAGGCTTATAGAATGAATTATTAATCGCAGTGTCACTAAGCATGTAACCAGCAACTCTGGAGAATCTACCGGTGAACAATCGCCTAATACCTTTTATTTCAAATTACCTTACATAGGTTATTTTCCTAGCATCACCCAAAAGCGAATTCGTCGATTTTCTCAATTCTACTGCAACAATGTAAACATTGTGTTAGCATTTTCTTCTTTCAAAGTAGTTAGTCTCTTACGTGTGAAAGAACCTATCCCCAGTGGACTCAGATCATGTGTGGTTTACAAATTCTCGTGTGCAGGCTGTGCTGCCTGCTCTGTCGGTGAGACCACCCGACATTTTACCACACGTGTAAGGGAACACTTGGAAACGGACAGGGCCTCACACATTTTTAAGCACCTTGAGGGCTCAAAAGAATGTCGCTCTGCGTGCTTCCTTGACAGTTTTGCCATTATCGATCAGCCCTCTTCGCAGTTTGCTCTTAAGGCCGCGGGTGACAAGCTGCTCATGAATAAATTTATAAGGCAAAATTTTGGTGGAGGTCTTACGTTAAAAAACTTTTATCTTGATCGTTTGGGAGCCGATTTCGTTGAAACTTAATAGAGGGCTTGAGGAATGTTGGAGGTGCAACAAGATTGTTTTTCCTTTGATAAATTGCGTTTCTTTGCGATGCTTTGAGCGAGTGGCGAGTGGATCAGCTGCGAGCTGTACGGCAGTCACGTTTCGCTTATTTATACTTGGAGAACAGGTTTGCGACAAACGTTCCAAAGTTGAATGCTAGAACTAGATAATTCAACGTAAATAAACTTCTCACCGAGAGAAAGCGCTTGAACTATTCAGGATTTTATTTCTTGTACTCCACGACGTAATTTTGGTCTTTGTCTATCGCTGAACTGATGCATGTGATAAATAAAAATACTGTCAATGTTTATTTTTACATCTCATTCTGTAACGAATTGATAGCATGAGATGAGACAGTTATGGCTGTACTCGGTTTGCATGTTTTCCTCCAGCGTGGTCTAAATAAATTGCAACGGGAAATGTGCCATAAAACATCGATGGAAATAAATTCAATCAAAACTGCTATAACCTAATGCATGGAAACAATACCTACGCACAAAATACGACCTTTATTGTCAATAATCCAGTTATGTGTTAACAAGATCATTTCACAGTTCAGTACTTTGAACCCGATCCCACTTTTTAACCCAGCTTCAGAAAATTCTATCTCATTCTATACAGTTGATCAGCACAGACTGGATTGATCGAAGCGCTGCTGTTCTACTTTGCGACTAAAAAAACTCCGAGAGTAAACTTTTGTATTCATAAGAAGCAAAATGCACGAAAATATGATAAAAGTGTAAAATACGATCAATTCGTCAATTACCTAAACGAAGGGACAAAACCGAATCCGCCGCCTTTGGCCGCCATAATTTTTTCCCTTCAGCGTCCGAGTTCCGTTGGAACATGCAACATCTGCGCACGCGTAGGAGGCATGTCCGCTGACCAGAACCTCACAGATTGCTTTGCAAGTTGTGAGAACATCGTTTGGATTTCATTTAAGAGAATGTATGGGAAGTTGCTTCCCCCCCCCCCCCCTGTTCCGAAGGCTTATCGAAGAAACACGAGTGTTCAAGCCAAGAATATTTTATTATGCAAATTATGGATATAAAAATTAAGAAGCTATTGTTAACACTCCAGAAACAAACAATAGGTTGCATGGAATCTAAAAAAGTCGTGTGTTTTCCGTCGAAAATAAAAGAAAGAAAAAAGCATTGGTGCTGAACCAATTAATATTTATACCACACACAAAATAGAAAGATAATTTTACTATCGAAATTTTCAAAGCGGATTTTTTCCGCTTAAACGTAGAATTAAACACTAAAACCAAAAAGAACGACGAAATCGAACTCTTTTATTATTTTCCAGTCTGTGGAGCAGTGTATATATACACAGAAAAAATTTCACTGAGTTCCACTTACGAAAGACCCAGATGTTGATAAATATTGGACACAAAATTGGTGATGTTGATAAATATTCGAGATAGAGATAGAAACAGTATTTTATTTTCGTTTTGTTTTGCTTAAAAAACTCTAAAAAGTTGCAAGTAAGGGTTAGACAATGAACGCGAGTGTTCTATGGGATCTAGTGTCCCGAGCGAAGATAGAATGCCACGAGGCCGCAGGCCGAGTGGCATTCTATCTTGCGAGGGCCGCTATATCCCATAGGACACGAGCGTTCATTGTCTAACCGTCTTAGAACATGGTCACACCCACGAAGAATTTCGTTTTTGCGTGCAGATTGTATTTTTGCATTTTAATTTTTTAGTTGTCACCTTGAAATCACGTTCCTATTTTGTTTACGATATTTTCGCTATTGTACACACGCCTTTGAGTTGCAATGTTTTACTGAGAGTGCTTCAGCGCGCGGCTTATCGCAGTTGGTGCGTAAACAGCCATGAGCCAATACACGGAAATCGAGGAACTCGAGGTAGTGATTTCCCACAAGATTTACTAGGTTTACACTGGTGAAAGCAGTCTTCGACGCGCTACAACCACCGGCACCAGCAAGTGGGGAACCCGCAGGGAAAGCCAAGAGACCAAAGACAAGTTCAAGTACAACACTCGTAGCCTGGCAAACGCGGAGAAACAAGTCTGTCCTTGTATTTCAATTAAGTCTGAACATTTCTTATTTCATGTAAAGCTGTTTTCGATTTGCTTTTTGCTATGCTATTACAAGAAAGCATTTTTGTTGTTATTTGACATCGCCGCTGAAGCTGTTGTTTTTATCGATTTAGTTATAAATATTCACAGAGAATTTGTGCATTCATTAGTAGTTTCTACTTAGTCATTAGTATGCTCTATATAGAGCATACTAATGAGGCTTCCAAACAAAGGAAAACAATGCCTTATTAGTATGCTCTATATAGAACCACTAATGAATTCAGAAATTCTCTGTAATTTTACCCCGCAATTTCCCTGTGCTTCAAAGCCCCCGCCACTTTACATAATTTAAGACAGTTTATGGAATATAGAGCATCGAAATGCTGGACACTGATTGGCTGAGTGGGTGTGACCATGTTCTAATTAACGTTTCAACTAACAACAAGCGAGCGCTCAACGCATTTATAATTATTATTATTGTTATTACGAAATGTTTATTTAACAATACTTAAAATGCGCAATATTTCCTGCCACACGATTAAACGCACGAGCAATCATTGATGCATAAACCAAAGATTTTATACTACAGAGCTTACCCGTGAATATTTCGCGCAATGTCGCTATCATTCGTCGCACTTCGTGTATACGCTTTAAATAAATGAATACTGATGATCTAGTCTCTCACCCGCGGCCTTAAGATCAAAGAAGCGCTACACATACTTTGGGAAAAGCCAAAGGCCAAAGCCAAAAGCCAAAAGCCACTCAATGTGCAGGTCAAGCACGTGAATTTTAAACTTTCTGTTTAATTTATTCATTGCCATTATATATAATTGTCTTAATCACTGCCATTATCAATGTAATTTCTTCACTATTTATATTCTACTGCACACTGTGTTCAAATTCACACTGAAGATGGCGGACGTATCTGCCGAAACTTGTATGTAAAACATTAAGAACGTCGTCTTGTTCATTAAGCTTTTAAAGTGCTACTGGGACCAGAATTTTCGTATTCCATATTTTTGCATTTTCGAAAATAGTCTGTGGTTGTTAGTCACCATGCCAAATTTCAACTCATTACGATGACTGGAAGTCGCTTTTTTCGGACGGTTTTTGTCGAGATTTTACGGCCGCCATTACTGGCCCTTGTTCCGGAAGCTGGCTTGCGAATTAGCGGAAGTGACGTTAGAGGCTCACCTCAAACCAAGTCAGGCTTCATTCGGTTACTTGCCGCGGGAAATGTTACTGTTGTCGAGGGAAGATTTCGTGCCAACTGTTTGCTGTACGGCCTTGAAATTTTTGTTGCTGCAGCAGTTATGAAGGGTATTACTTGTGTTGTACAATGCTACAACAATAAATCCAACCACCGAGCTGGTATTTTGCTTCATCAAAGCCTTGCGAGCGGACCTACAATAGAAAAATGGATAATGTTCGTACTCACACACAGTGCAAATTTCAACCCGAGAGGTATTTTTGTCGGCTGTTCTGATCACTTCACGGACGAGTGTTTCCAGAGGGCTGTTCATGTCGAAGGATCCCAGAGGTCGATTATTCCATTGTCCATTCCAACTACATGGAAAGAAAGATCCGGAAAAAACGAGACGAAAGGTACCTAATCTTAACGCAGTTGAAGTGATAGTCTGTTTCTTTTTCAACGCATCCACCATTGTGCAAAACTTATTTTCTTTTAACGTATTTTAAAATTTATTTTACTTGTGGAAAACCCTTTCAGTTCTGCCGTCTGCTAGCGCGAAGATCTTCGGCGTGGTCCTCGTAAAATGCATCCTGGGCGAATGCAGGACTGCCCCGATTAAGCCAATAGTTTGTATTGCTTAGCTTTTTTCCTTTTTTTTTTAATTCCGCGTGTGTTAATTTCAAAGCAGTAATCGCTTAGAAGTATGGACAGTTATTTTATAGCAAACCATCCGGAATGTCGAGAAACTTTTCTCCTTATTCCCTGTCGCTGAAGAGTCGATTGACATTATTGATCGAAATATATAAAGGCTTCAATCATGTCGATAGGTCGGCTCGTCTTGAGTGGAAATTTAAGTTAGGAAAAACTATCACATGCCACTATTTGTCTAAGTGTTTTACAATGTTATTTCTTTAACTGTCATAGCAATCTTAGTAAATGAACTACCAGAAAAATGATTAGATTTCAAGTTATTTTTACGTAGTGAATAAAGCAAGTGAAAGCTTCGTTTCCTTGGCGGTCCGCATGTTGTTGTTGAGCAGCAGAAAATTTTCCTTGTGGCTTTGATTTGCACTACAAATATTTAGATTCCGGTCACACAAGGCCTCCAGTTGTTAAAAGAAGGTCTTGGTATATTTCATTTTTTTCGGCTCAAGTCAGTAAGAATTCTACAGCAACTGTAGAAGCACTTGTGTTTCAATGTATTAAGCGACCACTGTACCATGATGGACACGATAAGTTTCATCAGCTGACTGCCAGATGACTACAGCATTACAGCTCTTCAAGAAAGTTTCCCATACTATGCTAAGAATGGCCAAAAATCTCAATGCTTTACAATATATAATGAATATAAACAACGGCAAACAAAATATAGCTTCTTTTATTTCTCCAACAAAGCGAACAATAAAATCGATCAACCGATGCTTGAGAATTCGCGAGCATCAAATTCTAGAGTTTTTATAGGTGTTTTGTCTAAATTTCCAAAGCTTAAAACACCAATTTTTGGAAACGCTGGACAGCCTTTTATCCGTTGGATAAGAGTTAGCCGCTCTTTGAGCAACTTGTGCCTGAACTTAAATCACTGTATAAGCATTATTTCGCGCATATTTTAAACTCCCGCCAATAAGGCAAGAAAAACAACTTTGAACAGTTTGTTTACAAGCTTATAAGCTGAAATCTCCTGACATCAGTTTTTACATCGTACGGTAAGAACAATTCTTCATTTGTCGAATTAAATGAATCCTCTGATGCTTCGGAAGCTAAAGACTGTTCCGAATCGTAGAAATACTCTTCGGGGGTTTCGCAATCGACGGTAGCATCTTGAGTCAAAATTCTCAAGGAAACGCGACTGAGGTGAGCCTCTGACGTCACAAGCTATTAAATTGTGCAATCACCCAGGAACACGTTTTCAGTAATGGCGGACACATTTTACGCAACTTTGGAGCTAAAAAATATTAGGATGGAGGGTTTCTTGTTAAGTTTTCTGGGTAAATACAGACACAACGCGACATTCTACGACAGAATTTGGCGGAAATAAACCTACGAATTTTCGTCTCAGTGGCACTTTAAAGAATAATATACGTAATTGCTTCTTTTTGTTTTTGCAAACTAGCACAAAATGTACTTACTTTTTTCCTGTTAACAAACCAGGTCCAAGACCTTTTCAAATTGGCCAACAATTGATAAGGCAAAAATTAAAAGGAAACAATGTAATTTTTCATTATTACATCACGGCTTTATTGACCAATCACTCAGCCAACTGCAACCAGGCATAAATGCCATCAACTGGCGCTGCACTCAGTTACTTGAATTTGAGGATCACTTCCGCTCAGGTAGCTAGTCGGAATTTTAGACTGTCATCAACAACAGTCCCTCGCAAAGTTTACTTTTGCAGGACTATTCTCACACGGACGATCACACTACACAGATAACTAATTACTGAGGTTGTTGTTGTTGTTGTTGTTGTTGTTGTAGGATATCTTCCCAGACAAAGCAACGCAAAGAAAGATTCTCTCCCTCATTATCAAATGTCCCTGTGAATGTCAGTGGACTGGCGAACTGAGATCAAAGGATGTAAGACCTTTCTGCGTGTCCTTCATGGTCCCTTTTAATAGATATACTTTCCCCGATTATTCGACATGACCTTACCCGCATGCAATGGTAACGTTCCGAAACTGACTTGCTACAAACCCCTTTTCTGAGCGAGTACTTTCAATAATTGTAACTATATGGAACTCCATTCCCAAAAAAGGTCCAGTCCAAGTAGTTTTTCTAGTTTGTCATACCCTTTAAACAACTCCTGGATAAGGACTTACCCTGTTCTTAGTCCCTTGTCCCTGTTTGTCTTTGCAATACTCGTAATTTTAACTGATAGCAATTTCTGCCATGATTCAGTATCTTTTGTTTGCTTTTTTATCTCCCCTTTTAATTTAATCGCCGTTGCCTAGTATGGACCTCTTGTCCAGTTCGTTCTTTAGAGCCGTTTGCTTAATTTCCTAGATGAAATAGTTCCCAAATATCTTGAAGGATTAATATTACAGTGCGAACATGTTGAGTTGTAATGTTTTGAAAACTCTTGAATAAATCAATAGTTTGAATAAATCAGTGGATGGTTTGTTGCGTTGTGGAAAGTGTTCGATCAAACAAAACAGTTTCTTCCAGCTATGTGGCATATCAAAGTGACAATATCGACTATATTTTAGTTTTCCCACTTTCCCGGTACCTTAGTCAGACTCATAGTAATTAATTTTATTGATTTGAATGATTTTGGTTATTTTCTGCTTTTCTTGCCCAAAAAAGGACCATTTGGCATCGTGCCCTCTAAAAGGTGTTGCTTGTACGAATGAAAACTGTCACGTGACATTGATGAGGAAAGACCTGGAATTGCACGTGAACACTACTTGCCAATGGAGGTTACTTTGCTGCGATCATTGTAGTCTGTTTCACCCAGCGTGTAAAGCTGAGGTAAGAATGTTGCAATTACCAGTGAGCAAATACCAATGCGAGTTGATAGGAGCCCAGGCAGGAGCCCGGGGATGGGCTCCTGGTAGACGGACAATTTGATGACGTATCGTTTTAATTTAGCAGTGGAATTTTCTTTCATTTGCTAATTTAATTTATCAAAAAAGTTCATAATATCTGCAGGATTTGTAAGTCAGAATATGAAAAGAGGAGCTGAAGTTCCCGCGCGTCGTTGCACTGAATGATATTTCTTTCTAATTACAAAAACTTTTATTTCACTACTTAAATCATTTGTATCTTTTATCTGATGGGTGTGCAATTTTATAAATTCAAGACTCATCAGCAGGAGTGTAGGAGATTCCCTTTAAACTGTCCAGAGGGCTGTGGAGTCGTCATCGCGAGAGAAGAGGTAGGGACTGTCGAGTGAAGCCGTTGAGTAACAAGCTACTTATTCATTCCAGTTGCATGCATGCTGGTAGTCATTTACTTGGAAAACGTAAGTTAAGCCTGTCTCTGAGCTTAATGGCTGGGTACGGAACTTTGCCGCCCGCATTATCACAGGAACTAGGAGATTTGACCATATAACGCCCGCACTGAAAGAACTACCAGGGATCGATAAAACAAAATCTACACTTTCGCGAAGCCGTCCTGGCATTTAAATGTATGACTGGTCAAGCACCTCGAATCGGGGACACTGGGTGCACAACCCGAGGCTCTCAACTCTTAAACATCCCGTTGTATAAATCAAACACCGGTCAGAGAACTTTTTATTATTGCACAGTAAACATCTGGAACAATCTTGACAACACTCTTAAAACCTTAAAATCAATCTCATCTTTTATTAAAGGCGGCTCGCAACAGTTTATTTTGGCCTTGGAGTGTATCTTTTGAAATCAAAATTTCGCATAGAAGATAAACTTCGATCTCCTTGATACTACACCACCTTTTCAACATATGTCCAAAGTTTATTTTTTCATTGGTTTCCTAGCAACAGCTGTCACCATAGCAACGATAATGGACAGCCCCTCATTTTAAATAATGTCGAATATCTCGAAAACTAGTCAGATACTTTGCGACGAAACTTGCGATATTTGAACTACTCAACCTTCACAACTTGTACGCAAAATTAGGAAAAAATCTGTAAGACCGTTTTCAAGTAAATCATGATTCATTTTTACGGGCTGACTTTGGTCATTCCTGCAATTTTCTACGATATTTCAAAAAAGAAATATCGACAGAAAGATCTTTTATGATAGCATAACAATTCTTTTTGATGTTCCAGCAAGTTTACGGTTGAATAAACATTTCTGCAATTAGATAAGAAGGCTGAATTTCGGTCAAGTTTCAGTCGTTATTAACTTGACCTGGTCTATTTCACGGTTGTTCACGTGCAGTGAATATTTATACACGCTGCCCTTGTGTCCTCATAGGAAGCCCAAGCATAATATTTGAATATCATTAAAAATGGCGTTTCAAAATATAAGTCTTTGTATGGGATTTCGAAGCGAACATTTTGAGCAATACATAACAACGAACTAACTGAATTAAGTTCATGAAACATTACATGGTGTTGTTTGCTATCCTTACAAAGCATTTTGGGCAATTTTAGGTCCATTTACTTAACTGTGTTAGTACGTGTATAATACATTGACAAGGAAGGAGTCATTTGGCCCAATTTAGCCACTATCACCGCTCGACACGTTTCGGAATTCGCTCGAATTTACCCACAAATATAGTTCAGGCTCCCATTCTGACTTAGCGACGTGACAAAAGGAAGACATACAAGTGATTTTCTCAAAACCAATTGCACATACCTCGTGTCCCAAAAGAATTATCCACTGCACAAAATCATAATAGCATCTCAAAATAGGCCGCCAGAGATGCGTGAGGATCCCGATAGCCCCGTTTGACCGCGGTCGGCACTGGACACCAGTCAAATCATGCCCTTATCGAGAGGGACACGCTCGTTTTGGTCGTGTTACAATTGTAGTAACTATGACCCGGTACGGACACAAAATTGTCGCTCCAACGTAGTCTGGTTCGCGTGAGAAAATCGCTGCGTGTTACAAGCGGATAGCAAAAATAAATCATTCCCATTTCTGAATTTATATCCATTTTCAGGGTGTATATTTTCTTGTTTTTTCTAATAAGTAGGTTACCTGACCGGCTTCATGCAAATATAGAAATAGATATTGTATATACAATTATAACAATTTTAAAATAACATTTTCACGCGCGTGAGGATATGAATTTGAATGAATTTGCCAACTTCGGTTCGAAAAAATATACCTGGTATATAAAACCTATCGAGGATTCCAAAAAATTGAACACATTCAATTCACGCAGAGTACGTATTTAAAATTAACGCAGTAGACTGACCTGTATTACAAACGTTTTGTACACCAACGCAAATATGTTCAATTTACCACGCATGAATAGAAACATAGGAGGAAGGAGAAACACGGTTCACTTTCTCTTTTTCTTGACTCGTTTTCAGTTTCTAACAGCCAAGACCGTTTTAATTTCTTTCGATAACTTAATTCTCTCCATAAGGTCACGGAGTCCCGCGCAGCGATTCCACCTTTCTCGCGCGAACCAGACTACGTTGGAGCGACAATTTTGTGTCCGTACCGGGTCATAGTTACTACAATTGTAACACGACCAAAACGAGCGTGTCCCTCCCGATAAGGGCATGATTTGACTGGTGTCCAGTGCCGACCGCGGTCAAACGGGGCTATCGGGATCCTCACGCATCCCTGGCGGCCTATTTTGAGATGCTATTATGATTTTGTGCAGTGGATAATTCTTTTGGGACACGAGGTATGTGCAATTGGTTTTGAGAAAATCACTTGTATGTCTTCCTTTTGTCACGTCGCTAAGTCAGAATGGGAGCCTGAACTATATTTGTGGGTAAATTCGAGCGAATTCCGAAACGTGTCGAGCGGTGATAGTGGCTAAATTGGGCCAAATGACTCCTTCCTTGTCAATGTATTATACACGTACTAACACAGTTAAGTAAATTGACCTAAAATTGCCCAAAATGCTTTGTAAGGATAGCAAACAACACCATGTAATGTTTCATGAACTTAATTCAGTTAGTTCGTTGTTATGTATTGCTCAAAATGTTCGCTTCGAAATCCCATACAAAGACTTATATTTTGAAACGCCATTTTTAATGATATTCAAATATTATGCTTGGGCTTCCTATGGTGTCCTCTCGTGCGTTTGTATTTCCTTCTCATAATAAAAAATATTCGTCTTCTGAGCTTGTTTCTCGTTAGTTTTTCAGCCCTAGTGTAATGCCACTCGTGGGCGTTAACATGTATGCAATCTGTAATTAAAAATTCTAAAGCGTCTTTCAGTATTTTAAGACTAATGGCAGAGTGTTTAGGAAGAAGCTCAGAAGACGAAAAAAATTTTAATTATGAGAAGGAATTATAAATGCACGAGAGGACACATGCGCTGCGTGTATAAATATTCATTGCACGTGAATAACCGTGAAATAGACCAGGAAAAACAAACCAAAACTGTTGCTCGTTGAAAGTTAATAACGACTGAAACTTGACCGAGATTCAGCCTTCTTATCTAATAACAGAAACGTTTATTCAGCCTCAAACCAAAAAAACTGTTGCGAGCCCCCTTAAGTTTTACTTGAAAAATAAATTAATAGCTGACTTTTTAAATTGTGGTGGTCCATAATCGTATATTTTTAACATTTTTAAATTGTAGCATTGTATTTTAATTTGCTTTTTTAAAATTTTTAATTGTAAACTGTTTTTAATTGTAATTACAAAAATTATAATTATTAAATTAAAATTATTGCATTGCATTGCATTGCATTGCATTGTATTGTATTGTATTGATTAGGCCGGCCCTTTCTTTGGTGTTGATAGGTCTGAATTTTCGTTGTTCTTTTTTATACCAAGACTTGCTTTCACAGGTTTTTTCGTCCAAAGAGGATCAACTTTTAGTTTTGTTTTTTTGTTTACATATTTCACATGTCTCTCTGAAAACTGTCGTTTACATTACTTATAATTTAGCCCCATATGCACACGTGCAAATTTTTTTTGACAAAAATACTTTGCTCATAAGTTTAGATGTGAAAAGTGCTAAAATTTTCAAGACTGTCAAATCTTAAATTCGCCCGCGCAGTTATACGTCAGCAAAGGAAATTTGCAAAGATTTGCGGAAAATTAGTTCACAGTTTTATAGCGACTGCTCAGGTTGACCGTGTGCCTGATCCGGTTGAGACGGTTTCGATAAGTTTGAAGCATGACGTAAGTTTGAAACAGTACGAACACAACAAGCCTTGACTGCCCATGGCTCTTGCGAACCCACTTTGTGTTTTTCCACCCCCTCGTTATATGCCGCAATGAAAATTAGTAGCACCGCTGCAATGCTATTGCTGTAATTAGACGTCCTTTGGTTGACTGAAAAGAAGTGTTTTGTTTTCTATGAATATTTCACCGTCTTTAGACTACCTGATTTTCTTTTAAGGGTACTTGCTGGCTTCGCTGTTCAAAAATCATCGCTGGTGCATAGACAAGGAAACTTGTAAAAAACAATTGTTTACCCATACACACGGGCAATTCATTTGTTACGGATGAACTTTCTGAAAGAAATATGCTCGTGTGCGTATTATAAAAATATCAACCATTAAATTCCACAGCGCCCTTTCGTTACAGGTTGCAACGCACATTGAGAAGGATTGTGTGATGGCAATAATTTCCTGCCCATATGCTCAGCTGGGCTGCACAGAAAAGGTAATTCCTAATACAGGAATAAAAAGTAGCGAACATCTCGTAGCCACCGATACTAAAAAAGGTTTCAGGAATTGTTACTGTTAAACAGTAGACTACAAAACAGCCTCTTTTTTCCCATAAAACTTCACGAGGAAGGTGCAAAGCGCCGAAAGTGCGAATTCTCGATCTCGCACGTGAGATTTTTGTTCTATAGGGCCGTACGTGTTCGTACGTGTTCGCGCGATTCGTGAGCCAGACTCAGTAGAATCAATAATTTACGTGCCGTTCGTTGTATGTACTGCTGAAGAACTCTGTACTGTGTAAGAAGACCAGTAACCAAGAGCATGTGACACGGCTGTATTATTTGAAATAACATTTGCTCACAAAGTACAGCGTACGTGTTCCTCGCATAATTAATACAGCTTGCGCTAATTTTTCACTGCAGGTTCAACGAGGAGATGTTGAACACCATCTACAAAATGACATGAGGTTGCACCTTGACTTAACTTCTGTAAAGCTGAATAAAACAGAAGATTATTTGCGGAAAACACAAGAGGAATTTCACGACGCACAAAAGAAGTTCGAAGAGATCACAAGAAAACTTGAAGAGAAGGTCATTGCTCTCGAAAATTCAGTAATGCAATGTGGGGAAGAACACACGTGGAAGATCAGTGGCTTCAGCGAAATCTTGAGGCAGACCAAAACTGGTGAACAGAATGAAATACATAGTACTCCATTCTACACAGCACAAAATGGCTATAAATTTAAAATACGCTTGTATCCAAATGGCAGTAGCAGTGGAAAAAACACTCACCTCTCGGTGTACTTTGTTATGTTGAAAGGTGAATACGATCCCATTTTACCCTGGCCTTTCATAAAACAGGTGACAATTACGTTGATTGATCAACAAGAAGATCAAAATGACAAGGAAAACATTTCTGCTTCCCTTCCAGCACACACGAACGATAAGAGGTGGAACGCAAAGCCTACGACAGATGAGAACCTTGGGATGGGGTTTGCTAAATTTGTTTCACACGAAAGACTAAGGGAAAGGCGTTTCATTGTGGATGACACTATATTCATGCGAGTTAAAATCGTTCACCAGAACACCCAGTTAGATCAAATGATGATTGACTGAAACTTGCTCATGCACGAGCCATGTTGCACCTTGTATAATTTTACATTTTACTGTAGATCAAGAAGTATCATAAATTGCACCCTTGCCGTAATTAAGCTTAATTACATTATAATAAGGTTTAATTTCCTTCCGAGACGCCGTTACCAGAATATTGCACTCTTGTTTTTCGTTTTTTTTTTTTCTCAACTAAACGCTGTACTGTCTTGTGCGGCCTAAACACGATATGTATAGCAGACTCTGTATATCTCGATTTCCAAAAGGAAATCCAAGTGGACCTAAACTAACCAAAAACTTGCCAAAAATGCAGATTTATAACACTTTTATATCATCGCACTCAGAATAAGTTTGCTTGTCCAATTATTATCCATACTCTTTCAACCCCCCTCCCCTGTCCAATGTTTACAGCGAAACTCACTGACACCCCCCTCTTTCCTTTCCCGGTCAATCTTTACAGCGATCGAAGCTTATACTGAAGATTTTACCGAGTTTTTAAAGAAGTTGTATGTATATTGTAGGGGGGAGGGGGAAGTCTGTACCTGCATTGTAAGGTTTTGTGACATGCAAGTGTCCTAAGGTTAATGACCACGATTGTAGGGAATTTATTCCATTCTGAGTCAATCTTTTCTCCCCTGAGAAGGCTTTATCGTAAAACTGGAAATTTCAACGTCGCCTCAGGACTTTTCACTCGTCCCCGGGATCGAGGCTGAGAGAAACTGAGAAATCGAGGATTGATGGCCGGGGAATTATGGGATGGAGGAATGTTAATCCTCTTATAGTGCACTGATTCCCTCTTTCCTTTCCCCACTCAGCGATTCAGTAATTCACTTGTAAGACAATTTAGCGGGTAAATTGTATAGACTTTGTCCACAAGTGGTACATTCAGTACCTAAGTGTCATGTCCAAGGATCTTGAGAAAGCTCTTTCAGATACTTATCTCATAGGTAAACAATTCATTGATGGAAGGCAGCCTCTAAGAAGGCTGTGAGCGAGTTTGCTTGTTTGGAATCTCATTTGCGCAGCAAAAAAGTAAGTTGGCAATGAGCAAACCTTGGAGAAAATTGGCGTAAAAAAGGGAAACCCACTCCATCAGTTTTTGCACGTTGGCTGCTCAGTTGTATTTAACATTATGATGATAATAAAGATGAACAACTTTATTAAAGTGTCCAAGTATTTACCACTGCTGCTGTGTTTACAAAGACTGTCCTCAAGGGGAACCCGGAACCGTTTTTAGCTGATGATATCACATTAGTGACGTCATAGGCTAGCGCTATAGCCTAAAAGATGAACACACTGCTGCCCGTCTTTCTTCTGTGAGGCTGGGGGGTACTCTGTGAGATGTTAGGTGGGGGTACACCGCCATGACACTGAAACCCTTACCTTATCTGTTGCACAAAGCCATGCAACTTGCAGAATGGGAGTACCTCCTCCGGGCTTAGAAGTCTTTGCATTACTTCTCAGCCCGGGGGTGGTACTGTGTGACTTTTGGGATGGGGGTGAGCCGTTGGTGAGCTGAAGAACCTCCCCGAGCTGTGAAGTGTTTGCATTTGATCACGAGCGACTAGCAAATGTTAAATTTTGCTTCGAATGCGCTGTTTTCTGACTTGAGTTGCAATGCTGCAACGTGATACAAATTTTCCGAACATGTACATCAGAAATTATATACACTTGACGGCCTCAGGGCCGCAATGAATGCAGACTTACTTCGCGAATTCCCACGATATGAAGCCTGCCAAAGTATTGATTTTTAGGGTGTCTGTAAAGCCTGGAACATCCCCGGAACACCCTGGAACACCCTGGAAACCCGCGGAATACCCTGGAATGCCTTGGAACACCAACGAAACACCCCTGGTAAGTGGTCAGATCGTTCACGAATATACTAAACACGAAGACCTCCAAAGATAAACGAAAATTTCCGAAGTCTTCCGAAAACTTTTGCCGATGACCTGAACTTTTCCGAACGTTTTAAGAATGCTTCCGAATATTAAAGAAGCTTCTTATCTGAGGTACGAACATCATTTGTTTAAATCCATGAATAATAATCGGCGTCTGTGTTACAGTTGAATCATTAATTCTAAGTTGTTTTATAACATAACTGACGCACGGTTTAATTGAAATTGAGCGTACCCAACTGAGAGGATAAATCCTCTCTTGGCATACCTTATGAGTATAGACCACGCTGAAAATAAATGACCCCCTTTTTTTGTACCCGTGCAGTTTTAAGATCACTATAGATCTCACTTTCTTTCGCAAACCAGAAGAGAAATTCACTATTAAAATTACAGCTCTTCCACAAAATTACTGGGAAGACTTCAAGTGGTGTGCTTTTTTTATTGAAAGAATTCAGAAACTTTTCAAAAACAATTTGCAAAACAAAAGACTCTCTTATTAAGTAGTCACGACTGTGCCTAGAGACGACATTCTGCGCGCGCTTGCAAGCTGAATGAAACTGAGCGCGCTTGTAAGCTATGAATAACATTTGTTTTCTTTTAAATTTTAAAAAGCCAATTTCTATACAAATAAAAACCGAAACCGCGCTTTTTTGTTCTGTTAAATTATAAAGCACGAGAGGGCTCGTGTTCACACTCACTAGACTTTTTTCGTGCTCTCGTCACTTCGTTGCGTGCTTTATAACAGAACAAAGCACGGTTTAACTTAAGACGTTTTGTTTGTTAAGGAAAAAAAAACATTTCGCCGATATAAGGGAAATGAGGGGGTCCCGGATAAAAGCTCATTGCGTGAGAGGTGCATTGCGTGACACCGTGCGCTGCTTGCATAGTGCGTTTCACGTTCAAGACCACGAAACAAAGTAAAACATTTTGTATGAGTGGGAAATTGTGTTGGTCACGTCTGCGGTCACAAAACGAAGCTTGTGATTGGTTTACTTCGACAACTAGCTTCGTGTCTCATGAACCGATCACTGATTCTCATGTGGGTAAACTTTAAAAATTCGCCTTACTTCGCACGTACTCTTAACATTGTCTTTTTTTCGCTAGAAAGGGAGAGAGTAGCATTTTCAATACCGTTCCTCTTTTTTACAGATGTCGGCATAAAATCCAAGATTTAAATAAAAGCGATTTCCCTTACCTCTTAACCGAAAATATTGGCTCCAACAAACTCGCGTCATCTGAGTAGTTGTCCATGTTTTAATTTCCTCATCTTTGGCAAACACGAGCAACAATAGGTTTCCCAGTACACTGCAAAAATCGTCGAAGTAAACCAACCATCGCACAAGCTTCATTTTGTGACCGCGAACGTGACCATCATAATTTCCGGGCGTTAACAAAACCCAGAACATGGAACATTCTGGAACATTCCGGAACAGGGCAAATTATTACAAATTAATTTTTTTTTTAAAAATTAGAAAGTTCTGATCGTCCAAAAAAGATAATAAAGAAAACAAAATAAAAGATAAATAATAAATAAATAAATATATGCATCTGTGACTAAATGAACGAAATCAATATAGTAATTCTATTCTTTAGCCCCCGAAGGTGTGCCTGGCTTATAAAATGTGCCTCAAATTCAAAATATCTCAGTTAAAAATTGAGGTCTTATTTTGGGTTTCGAGAGATAGTTTACTTGATATGAGAAAAGCATTTTCTCAGTCACGTACGGACATTCACGCAGTTCCACTGTCTGTCGATTCGCCTACAAGTTGATTCGCCTACACTTAGGTCGATTCGCCTACACGATCTGAGTTGTTTCGCCTACACGTATCGTCGATTCGCTAACACAGTAGCGTTAAATTTCGCGATAAATAACCGATACAAGAAAACCTTCCGATCTCCGTAGTGTGTGAAAACCGGTTTTCTCTATCATAAATTGTGCTTAGCAACCATATTCCCGTTTTGTGTTTGTGATGGACCTCCTTAAAAGCAAAGAATCGTTTCATCACAGGCACTTGAATTGACAGTCTCTTTACAGTTTGAGTATAGTTCATTTGTTAATACGCGAACGATGCAATATCGATCGCAACGATAAATCGATAAGATAAACAAGTTGTTGATCACAAGGTAAACTTACACTTGTATCGGTTATTTATTTGTGTTGGCGAATCGCCCCTATGTGTAGGCGAAACAAGTCAGATCGTGTAGGCGAATCGACATAAGTGTAGGCAAATCGACTTGCAGGCGAAACGACCGGTTTCCCCACTTTTCTGGAACGCTTTTGGGTTTCCTGGGGTGTTTACCATTTGACAGAGGAAACCGGTTGGGGTGGGCGTTGATAAATGGAATGGTCTTTTCCCACCACCGGAAGAGTTGGCGCTTACCGATTTCAATTTCTCTCTCGATCCGGCCGGTTTTTCACTCAAACAAAACAACATGGCGGACCACAGGGAGTCCACAATAGTTGAGAAAAGCAAAAATAAATAAAATTTGAATTATTAACATGCGTACGTTGTTTGTTTCCTGTGGTTTTCTTTTGTGTGCAGCATCAAGCTGATTGATGCTAGCGACAGTACTGTAGTCGTGAGTTGAGCTGTTTCGTGCGCGAGCGAATCTGAGTTATGCTATTTTTTAAGCTTATATAAAAATACTAAGAGGGGAGCAGCTTTTTTACGAAGCCGTTTGAACACACTTTGCGAAAACGCCTTGAACCCGTTTCGTATTCACTTCTTGTAACCAAAATTGTCACAAACGAAAGCTGGATAATTCCTGAATACGCTTACCTGTCATAATCCTCAAGAGAAGCGATTTCTTGGCAGAAGTTTAGCTTTCTTTCGGCTGTTTACCATGAGTTTTTCTTTTCGTCAGAGCTGTGACCAGTTACCACGGCACAGACGCGTCATATTTTTGCGCCATCAAGTGCGAATCAGCAACCCCCCCTTCCCCGCAAAGATCTTTTCGCACGACTGAAAATAAAATTACAACCTGCTTATTGCGCGATCAAATTCATTTGGTGATCTATAAAAGAGGTAGAAATCTACTTAAAAACCCTTTTCTGATTAAACAAGCTAAAATAAAAATAAGCAGGTTGTAATTTTATTTCCGAACGCACAAAATATTTGACTAAGCAGGGAGGGGGTGACTGTTTATATTTGTCGCGCGGGGAGATCTTTGCGGGGGAGGGAGGGCTGCTGATTCGCACTTGATGGCGCGAAAATCTGACGCGTCTGTGCTGTGGTCCCAGAAGGGGGGGGGGGGGCTACTCCGAATTTCAAATGACGGGGATGATCGAATGGGGGCAAAAATCAAAACCCCCAAAAATCCCTAGGACTTCCAACGAACCCAAAAAATCCCTGGACCAAGAATTAACCCCCCAAAAATCCCACCTAGAATTTCCGAGCCTTAAAAATTTAAGAATTCACTACAGCAATAGGGAATTCCAGTGACGATAAACACGATGGATGAGGAATCAATTGAATGAATTGAAGCCTGGTTGGATACACCCCGGGACACTTTGTGGACTATTGTATAACCGGTTTCATGAAACAGACGCAATGCAATGCGACACCATCGTTAAATGAATACCCAAAAAAATCCCTACTTAAATCCAGCCACCCAAAAAATACTTGTTAAATTTTCCTACCCAAAAAAATCCCGGAATCGAAAATTTCAAACCCAAAAAAAATCCTTCGATCATCCCCGTCACTTGAAATCCCGTGTACCCCCCCCCCCCCCTGGAGCCGTGGTAACTGGTCACAGGCTCTGACGAAAAGAAAAAATGATGGTAAACAGCCGAAAGAAAGCTAAAATTCTGCCAAGAAATCGTTTTTTCTCAGGATTATGACAGGTAAGCGTATTCACGAATTATCCGGCTTTCGTTATTGACAATTTTGGTTGCAAGGAAGCTAATAAGAAACGAGTTTAAGGCCATTTCGCAAAGTGTGTTCAAACTGCTTCGTAGAAAAGCTGCTCCCCTTGTAGTATTTTTATATAAGCTTAAGGTGATTCCATTCAATTGCATTGCGCATCCTTTCTGCGCATCATTTTTTGCGTGATTAGCGCGCGCACGACCGCGTGCATGTTCAGAACTTGGTCGGTTTTCTATGAAAACTGAGTTGTTCAGAGAAATAAATGGTTGTTTTCATTTTTTATTGTATAAACTCAATCAGGACAGTGTTCCCAAAGCAAAATAATAAAGTTAGCAAAAATCTATGATCAGATTTTGCACAGTTTAAAAAATCCTACGAAGAAAGCCGTGTAGGATAGAGGACCGCACATCAAGCTACCGTCGTCAACGTCTACTTTTTGAGTGTCCAGTAAATTTGGAGCTTTTCGGACACGTTTTGTATGACACAGATGACCATACATATGTACAAAGTCAACCTATAAATGAAATATCAATCTGCAGTGGAAATATTGAGCATGTTGGCTTCGCGCGTTTATTGCCTGAAAATGCCTTTAAACACTGTATTCGTCAGCAGTATACCACTAAAACGAGCACGGTGACCCCCCATTTTTATTGCAATTTTAGACCCTACATGACTTGTTGAATATTTGTGCCAAGTTTCATTACAAATTTATGGCAGATTCTTTTTCCGGGGAATCACCTTGAGCTTAAAAAAAATTAGCATAACTGAAATCCGCTTGCGCACAAAACAGCTCAGCTCACGACTATAGTACTGTCGCTAGTATCAATCAGCTTGATGCTGCACACGAAAGAAAACCACAGGACACAAACAACGCACGCATGTTGATAATTTCAATTTTATTCAATTTTGCTTTTCTTAACTATTGTGGGCTCCCTGTGGTTTTCTTTTGCGTGCAGCATCAAGCTGATTGATGCTAGCGACAGTACTGTAGTCGTGAGCTGAGCCGTTTTGTGCGCGAGCGGATTTCAGTTATGCTAATTTTTTGAGCTTATATATAAATACCACAGGGAGTCCACAATAGTTGAGAAAAGCAAAAATAAATAAAATTGAAATTATCAACATGTGTGCGTTGTTTGTGTTCTGTGGTTTTCTTTTGTGTGCAGCATCAAGCTGATTGATACTAGCGACAGTACTGTAGTCGTGAGTTGAGCTGTTTTGTGCGCGAGCGGATTTCAGTTATGCTAATTTTTTTAAGCTTAAGCTTATATAAAAATACTACAAGGGGAGCAGCTTTTTTACGAAGCAGTTTGAACACTTATTAGCTTCCTTGCAACCAAAATGGTCACAAACGAAAGTCGGATAATTCGTGAATACGCTTACCTGTCATAATCCTGAGAAGAAACGATTTCTTGGCAGAATTTTAGCTTTCTTTCGGCTATTAACCATGAGCTTTTTTCTTTTCGTCAGAGCTGTGACCAGTTACCCCGGCACAGACGAGTCAGATTTTCGCGCGGCATCAAGCGCAAATCAGCAACCCCCCCCCCTCCCCCTCAAAGATCTCTTTGCACGACCGGAAATAGAATTACAACCTGCTTACCGCACGATCAAATTCATTAGGTACACTATAACTCTATAAAACGGCTAGAGCTCTACTTAAAGTTCCCTTTCTAATTAATTAAAGTTATAAAATAAAAATAAGCAGGTTATAGTTTTATTTCCGGTCGTGCGAAGAGATCTTTGCGGGGGAGGTAGGGTTGCTTATTTGCACTTGATGGCGCTAGAATCTGACGCGTCTGACGCGTCTGACGCGTCTGACGCGTTGGTCACAGCTCTGACGAAAAGAAAAACTGATGGTAAACAGCCGAAAGAAAGCTAAAATTCTGGCAAGAAATCGTTTTTTCAATTTTGCTTTTCTCAACTATTGTGGACTCCCTGTGGACGGACCGCATGATCTTGATGTTTGCGACCAGCATCGGCTTGTTGAAATCCCAACGCACAAATGTCAGGATTGATTTGATCTGAATGCGGCTTTTCTAACTCTGAAAACAACAACAGTTTACCGATGTAGTGAATTCATCAGGGATTCAGCACTTAAGCTTATGAATTATGGCGCGAAACTTCAATCAAAACGTTCGTGTAAGACTCGTAATTGTAAAGGTCGTAATTCATTCGTAAGGCAACAGCCACTTACCAGAGCCAGCTTCAAAGCATTTGTGGTTTAGCAAAAATTTTAATGTCGTTGAGCGAAGGCCACAAAAACTGCACTGATACATGTCTCCTGACGACATGGCTGCAAAGCGCCAAAAAATACCGCGCGACTCTCCTTCCTAGGAGACTGGGAACATGAGAAATGAGCAAATGGATGAGTACGCGTATCATTTTTTATTTGTCCATTATATTTCATTTACAAAAATTGATATATCTCTGCTACTTAACAATAGATTCAACTGAATATTATGGCAGGAGATCTTACCAATTAAAGCTCTGCTGAGCTTTTCTAAGAAGATACCCTTATGATAAAGAACTAACTTAAGTGGCAGATGGATATAATTTAAAAAGTAATGCTAACAGGTTTTATTGTATCAAGAACTAATAATTATAATTATAACCTAAAAATACACCTGATTTTGCACATAGACTTTTGTTGCCTTTTTTAACAGACTGTATGATTTTAATATTTTCAGGTCCTTTGGTAACTTATTCCACGTCTGTGCCCCCCAAAGTTTTAATGAAAATTTTCCATAATTTGTCCTTTTATAGTCAATATATATGTTTGAGGCAGATCGCGTATTATGACAATGTATGTTGTTAATTATTTTGAAATAATTGGTAAAATAACTTGGTAGATTATCATTAAAATATGAGTACATGAAGAGCGCCATTTGGTTTATATTTAAATCATAGATATTATGAATCTTTAATGAGAGGAATAGTGGCCTGGATTCCTCATTGTATCTTGCAAATGACATAATTCTAACTATTTTTTTTAAATCATAAATATCGACCTAAGCCTAGTCGGATAAGTGCTTGTCCAAATGATGTTACAATACGTTAAGTAAGGGTACACCATAGTGTTATAAATTATCTGTAATGACTCGCCTTAGCCATTATTCCTGTCATTTTTGATATTTTGTTTACGACTTAGTCTATGTGATATTTCCATGTGAGCTCATCATCTATATATAGGCCCAGAAATTTAGTATTCTTTACTTGTTCAATAGGTTGTTCATTGATTTTAACTGAGACATTTGATTTGGTTTTTTCCCTCTAGACTTAAAGATTATAAAGTGTGTTTTCTTAATATTTAGGGAAAGCTTATTTGCAGGAAGCCAGGATGCAATTTTTCTTAGCTCATGGTTCATGTTTTTTCTAGGGTATCTAAATTTTTGTGACTGAGAAACAGATTTGCATCATCAGCAAATAGAATAATTGATAAGATCTCTGAGCACCTAGAAATATCATTCAAATATATAAGAAAAAGAAGAGGCCCCAGGATGGAACCCTGAGGCACACACCACATTTGATTGTCAAGCTTTCAGGTACCCCGAAAATTTCGAACGGAATTTCCGGAAATTTTCTGATCCATTTGATTTCCATCCAAAATTTCCGGGTTTTTCGTGCAAATGGTAAACGCCCCTGGTCCCATGTTTTTCTCTGTTGTTTAAGGAAGTTTTGCGTTTAAGTTGATTTCCAAAGTAAAAGTGTGCGGGGATGAATAGACCTAAATTATGCTAACCAAGAAATCGAAACATTTTTTTTTCCAGTGTCATTTTTGTCGAGTGACAACAGTAACAACAACAAGAGAATGCAAGACATGTGGCGTCTATTCTTAAAAAAAAAACACTTTTACCAATTTAAAATTGGAAATGAATCCTAAGTTGCAATTGTTCACAGAGAATGTATTATTTGTCACGCTACCGGGGAAGGCGGTATTGTTTTTTTTTTTTGCGCCGTCCTTTCCGTCAAAATTTTGCAACCCCTTTTAGTATTTAGACCTAACGGCTATCTCCTCTAGTTTATGTTGTATTTCAGCGACCATTTAAGATTCTAAAACAAACTTCCCTCCTTTTCTTATACTGCAACTGAAAAAAGGCACCGCTTTCGGCAAAGGTTTGTGTTTGTGTTTCAAACTGAAATATCCGACAAAAAGACTGTATTAGTTTTTTAGTTTATTTATTGTTTTATGGTTCTTGCCTCTGTCTTTTCTCTGCTGTAATGTTCAGTTTGCTGTGTTGTTTTACTTTTGTTCAGTCCAATTTTTTCTGCAGATCACGGATCTGGCAATTCTCGCTGGTTACTATGTAGCTTGATGGCGCAAAAATATGACGCGTCTGTGCCGTGGTAACTGGTCACAGCTCTGACGAAAAGAAAAACTCATGGTAAACAGCCGAAAGAAAGCTAAATTTCTGCCAAGAAATCGTTTCTCTTAAGGATTATGACAGGTAAGCGTATTCAGGATATACCCAGCTTTCGTTTGTGACAATTTTGGTTGCAAGAAAGCGAATAAGAAACGAGTTCAGGGATATCTGAGATGGCGAAACTACTAAACTACTAAAATTTGAACGTAAACTGTACACCGCTCATCATTCTTTTCTTTTTCTCGAGAGAAAAATAGAGAAAAACCTCTGGAGCAGGGCATGTTTGTAGTGACGGAACTTGCATGCCTGTGTCTTCATTATGTGAGCACGCTGTTAGCGAATTTCCCGCTTGTATAATTGACCTATTGATTTCTCTCTCAATTGCAGTCCCAACAATTTATCCCCCGAGGTGCTTCAAGATCGCTATGCATATTCGCAATGGATAATCCTTTTATAGTTTTTTCATAGCTCTTTGCCTGCTTTCTCGACGGTTTTTGTGTGAAAATCTGGTGGTATTTTATTGTTTTGACCTTTGCACACAAAACCGCAAAAGATTTTATCAAGAATCACGTACTTCTAATATATTTCTTTTTTGCAAGGTCTTGCAAGCGAGCAAACTGAAACGTACTTATTTTTATCCTGTTGACAAACCAAAACCAAGAACTTTACAAACTGGCCAACGAATGGAAAAGCAAAAATGGAAACATGCTTTATGATATAACATTATGGCTTTGTTGACCAATCACTCGCCCCCCTGCAACCAGAGACATGAATCCCACCAAGGCTCGCAATTTACGGTTGCAAATGTGCAATTTGCGACTAGTTCGAGGACATTTGCTCCTAAAAAAAGAACTTAGGAGCAAATTTGCTCCTTTTACTTTTGGGCCATTTTCATAATAAATACATTTTCTGCTCCTTCTTGGACCAAATTTACTCCTAAAATTTTGGACCTAGGAGCAGAATTGCTCCTGGGAAAAAAATTTAATTTCGAGGCCTGAATCCCACCAACCCTCTGTCAGTTTCATTAACCAAGATGGCAGCATATCGGATTATTCATTGCTCGCCCAGCAAAATACGAGCGTTCGTTTCGTAAAAAACGCCTGCTCTGTAGGCTATCAACTGACGATATACTCAGTGACATCCGCTGACAACAACTTACAGTTTTTCTCAGGACAGTCAGGACTTCTCTCACCCGGCCGATCTCAATATGCGGACTACTAAGGTTTGCTATTGTTATTGCAGGATATCTTCCCAGACAAAGCAACGCAAAGAAAGATTCTCTCCCTCATTATCAAATGTCCGAGTGAAGGATGTCAGTGGACTGGCAAACTGAGATCAAAAGATGTAAGACCTTACTGTTCGTCCTTTGTAATAGCTATTTGCTGCGATTACTCCATACGGCCTTATCCGCTTTGGAAACGTTTCGAAAGACTTGCTTCAAACTGCTTTTGTAACAATGTGGAACTCCATTTCTAAAATAGTTCCCCCAGAGAGTTCTCCTAGTTTATCATGTCCTATAACTCTTATTTGTGTTTTCATTTCAACTTGTTCGTTTAGTACGTTAGACTATCAATGAAATCTTCTAGTACACATATTGCCAACTTGGGCTGCCTGTGCTTCACTCCGCTTCGTTTACCACGATCTATTGTTTGTTTGCCTTTTTTATCTCCCCTTTTAATCTAATCAGTGGGTGCTTGGTATGAAACCTCTCGTCGCGTTCGTTCTTAGCCGTTTGCTTCAGTACCTCCTCCTAGATGAATTAGTTCTCGTTTATCTTGAAGGAAAGAACCTCTTTTAAGTTAGTATGAATCATTGGATTCCCGTTTGTTGCGTTCTGGAAAGTGTTCGATCAAACCGCAAAACAGTTTCTTCCAGCTACATGTGGCGGCATCAAAACGCCATATAGACTGTGGACGCGTTTCCTTGGTCTCTTCTGGAATAAGAATAGGCAGAATGCTAATGATCAGAATCGTTGGAATATGAAACAAGATAAAACGATTGTTCCAAAAATGCCCTGAAAACTGACCGCGGGTTTTCTTTCTCAGGTTGGACGGGAGAATTTAAATTTCCGCGGAAGCGCCGTTGTTTTGGTCAGCCATTTTGTTATTGCCAAGTAACTGAGAACTTTTTCATTCAGGTCATTCTGCCCCAGATAGCCAAATACATGGAATGGCATAAACTACCATTCTAAAGATTTCGCAGTGAGAACAGGTAATTAAAAAACGCGCCAAAAAGTCATTCCAAGTATTCTCATTCCAGATTGGTTCCCCCCCAAAAAACGTGCCCTATATTTTAGTTTTCCCACTTTCCGTTTATGTTAGTCCCACCACCATTAATTAATTAAATTGCTTTAAATGATTTTTCTCATTTTCTGCTTTTCTTGCCCCAAAAAGGACCATTTGGCATCTTGCCCTCTAAAAGTTTTTTCTTGTACGAACGAAAACTGTCACGTGACGCTGCCAAGGAGAAATCTCGAAATGCACGTGACTACAACTTGCCAATGGCGGTTACTTTGCTGCAATCATTGTAGTCTGTTACATCCAGCGTGTAAAACTGAGGTAAGAATCTTGCAAGTATAAGCAAATACCAATGTGATTTGCTAGGAGACCAGACAGGAGCCCGGGGATGGGCTCCTTGTACAGGCGCAATTTAACGACGTATCGTTTTCGGCGATATACGAGTCAGAGTGAGCTGAGTTTATTTTTTAGACTTTTTATACCCCAGCTTGCTGTGAGGATTTCCTTTAATTTGATTATTTATCAAACAAAGTTCATAAAATTTGTAAAATTTGAGAGTAAGAGAATTAGAAGTAGCTTTAAGGACCCTCTGTATGCTTTTAATGAACAATATTTGTTTAATTCACTGTTCAATCTTATTCATTTTCAAGGCTCATCAGAATGAGTGTAGGAGGTTCCCGTTAAATTGTCCACAAGGCTGTGGAGTTGTCATCGCCAGAGAAGAGGTAGGGTGTTTCTCTGTAGTGTGAAGCTGTTGAGAAACCTGCATACGTATTCATTCCAGTTGCATATACGCTGGCGGCCATTTACTTAGAAAACGGAAGGCATGGCCTTTTCTTTGGTGTATCTAGTCCTAACTTAAGATACACCAAATTTGCCAAAAGTTTCTGTCATAGAAATTTGACAGATCCGAAATTTTGCTCCCGTAGAAAGGTCGGGAGGGGAACCTAATTTGTCAAAGATTGGCTGAATACATCCAGACCGCGTGGCTTAGCCGGTTCAGATGGTTTGTATGCTCTTCGAAGCCTTTCAACGGTACGAGCACAACAAGCATTTATTGCCCAATGACTCGAGCGAACCCAGTTCTGTTTTTGTTCCCCTCTTTTTATGTCCCAATATGAAAATTTACTGCAAGGCGACTGCTATAATTAGACGTTCAATTTCTTGCCTGAAAAATGGAATTGTTTTGTTTTCCTATGAATGTTTACACTTTTTCTATGCAGATTTCCATAATTCTTTTTTCATCGGGCGCTTGATGGCTTTGCTGTTCAAAGTCAATGCCGTTAAATAGACCATGAAACTTGTCATAGAGAATTCATTTACATGTACACACTGGCAAATCATTTGACACTGACGATATTTGTTAAAGTAAATTCCTTGTGTGCCCTTTGGAAATACGTTAACCATTTCACAACGTCCTCTTGTTACAGATTGCAGCCCACGTTGAGAAGGATTGTGCGCTGACAATAATTTCCTGCCCGTATGCTCAGATGGGCTGCTCACAAAAGGTAATTTCTAATAAGGGAAATAAGAAGTATCGAACACATCGTAGATACTTGTACTGGGAAAACGTTTTCGAAAGGCAGTACATTGCAAAACCGTCTCAGTTTCTATTAAAATTTCTGAGTCTGAGGTGCAAAAATTCTCGCGAGCGAGGCTTTTTGCTCACGGCCTGCGCATGTTCACACGCCGAACAGCCTCACTAAAATCAATCAAGCTTGACTACCATTATTTATATGTACTATTAAAAACTATGGCAATACCATTTTGGGATTGTTTGGTGGTGACTTGTGTGAAATAACATCCATTTGCAGAATGCAGAGCTATATGTTACTCCTCATAGTGATAATTTTCGTTTTTCTGCAGATTAAGCATCAAACGGACATGAGGTTGCACCTTGACTTAACTTCTATAAAGCTGAATAAAACAGAAGAGCAGCTGCGTAACACACAGGAGGAATTGCACCACACACAAGAGAAGCTGGAGAAGTTCGAAAAGATCACAAGAAAACTTGAAGAGAAGGTCACTGCTCATGAAAATAAACTAATGCAATGTTCAGAAGAACACACGTGGAAGATCAGTGGCATCACTAAAGTCTTGAGACAAGGACGCGCAAAAAGTGCTCCATTCTACACAAGAAAATATGGCTATAAATTTAAACTAGATGTAGGATTGTCTGAAGTGGTCATGAACTCTTTCGATACTCACAGCAGTCTTACGTACCTCTCGGTGTGCTTTGTTTTGATGAAAGGTGAATACGATGCAATTTTACCCTGGCCATTCAATGAAAAGGTGACTTGTACGTTGATTGATCAACAAGAAAATCAAGCGAAGAGGGAAAACATTGTTGAGTTCATTCCAGCAAACCCTTACAACAGCTGCTGCTCGTGGAACCAGAAGCCTGTGTTAGATGAGAACAAAGAGATGAGCCTTGCCAATGTGTTCTTATCTGAACAGCAGAAAAGGCATTTCATTGTGGATGATACTGTATTCACTCATGTGAAAATCGATCCAAATTAACAGACTAGGTGTACATATAATTCCAACAACGAAACAACAACAGAAAAGAATCCCCCAGATTTTAACGTGTAAGCGCTTTTTAGAACAGATGTTTTAAGACCGGGGGGGGGATTCTGCCCGCACGGTCTTTGGACGTTTATAACTTTTTAAATAAGCAAGCTAAAGCCACCGAACTTGGTGACTTTTCCTAAAATTCTATCCGGCAACAATTTGAGGTAGTAAGTCCTTGTCTATTAAGTGTGGCATTGTCATGGCAACACCTTTATGACAAGGGTTTCTTTCAGAATTTTGAATTTCCCTCAGTTTTAATAAAAAATCATTACTTTTTTGTAGTAAATTTTACATTTTTTTGCTCATTTTCGTGTAAATTTATTGATTTTGATCACTTCTCGATCAATTTTGGCGGTTTTTGAAGGTTTTTGGAAAATTCAAGAAATCCAAGATGGTGGAACCAAGATGGCCCGCCGTTTGAGAACAAAACAATATTGTGACGTCATCACCTGAAGTTGCAGACCTCACTGGAAACATTTTTGGACGTACTATCTGTCCTTTAAGTTTCGTTGTCATAGCTTTAATATTCTTGGAGTTAAGAGGTGGGGGCAGAATCCGTCCCCCTCGGTCCCACAAGACCAAAAAAGCCCGGTCTGAATAGGGTTAACGTTGCCAGCCGGAAAAGAATTATACGATAAGCAAGGGGTGTCAGTAAAACGCGGGGTCGGGGTCCATTGTTCTTTTGTTTCCTTTTCGGTTTTATGTTTTGGTTAGGGCAAGACAACAGAAAACGAAACAAAAGAACAATGGACCCCGACCCCGCGTTTTACTGACACCCATAAGCAAGCAGATTGGCGAATAAATAAGTGTTTTAGTCAGTTTCTTGCTTTGACGTTTTTACGCACAACTGTTATTCGACGGCTCAAAAGCACGTGTCCACTCAATTCACCTTCCTTCATTTCGTTATTTTGGAAAAAAAAAACTGAATTTAGTTTGCTCTGGTCATAATATTAATGGAATACCAGTTAGCTCTCAAGAAGTGCGCACGAAATGTTGTTACCTTAACTTATCTTATATGTAATTACAGATAGCTGGAAAAAAAATAGCCTTTTCTTAAACTTTGCTTAAGAGAAATGTAATCAGCTCCCTAAAATAAAGGCAATACACTTCTTTTTTCATAAGAACGTTGAGGCTGGAATTGACCCAGATTTTAACAACATATTAAGAACGTATCCAAGCTGAGACTACAAACTCTAAAACTACTGAAACTCTAAAAGGAAAAGGTCAGGCTATATTTCTGCGAAACAGCTGTCCATGGCTGCTAATGCTTGGGCTCACTATTTTTTCTGGTAGATTTAGGGGTAATGCCCGCTGCCAAGGTGGGCATAGTGCCCTATTTAGTGGCTATAGTTTACCTAAGCACATTTGTGTGGTATTCTGACTTTACATTTTCTTCTCATTCTCAACTGTGGAGGAGACATAACAGTGAATTTGCTGAGACTAACAATGGTATGTATGTCAAAGGAATTTGATGTGGTACAGCGCAAAATGGTCTTTGTGCAGTTTCCTGGTCACGTTTATATCAGTTTTCTGAAATTCTATACAACGTAACTTAAGAACATGCTAAGAACGTTTCAGGCTCAAACCATGAGAAAAAACATTCAGTTTCAGTTCAGCCTTGGCCGCAAAATTAGACGTTCTTATAAAAAAGAGAGTGTATTCGCCAGTTAAGGCGTCTCTTAAAAACTGAATGTAAGGTATACTGAAGGTAAAACATAGAAAAAGGAAACACAAAAATAGCGAACTGTCATTGTGTGAAAATCGTTCATTTGACTGAACCTTTACAGTTATGTAGCTAAATGAAGACGCTGTTGTACGGGCCATTCCCCGCTTTTCGATCTATTTTCTCAGTTGATGCTGTCTTGCAGCCTAAATGACACGATCTCTAAATCAACTCTGAAGGTCTCAATTCCCTCCCCTTTGCAAAACTTCGTTTTCAGATTTCTTTTCTTTTCCTACCTAGTCCTGAAATCGAGTCCTTACTCATCGAATCGCTTAAGTTAGGTTCACAGATCAGAGCTGTTCCACGTGCACCTCTCAGAAGGCTGAGAGAAACATCTTTTCTACCCACCTGGCTGGGACAAACAGCATTTCGACCAGCTTGGCTGGAAAAAAATCTTAAATGAGATCTCTTGAAAAAATATTACCAGAATTCTAGCTGGGCTGTCTTGGACTCAGCTGGAAAGAATTAAAAACCCGCCAATCCATCTCTGAGTACAAAACGCGGCGCGTGGTTGTTATGACAGTTAGCGAAAGAAGACCGTTTTTCTTTCAATCCCTTTCCTCTCCATCCCCTGGTTAATGGCTATTTATGCTATACTCGCCTTCTAGTGACCAAAGAAGTCGACTACGCTAAAACCCAGAGAGTTAGTCCTTTAATTTTGCACAACCCCGAGATTGCCCTGGGAGTCATCAAACTTGGGCAATTAATAGATGATATGCTTTCGAACACGTTAGTAGGACACATGCAAGAACACAACATCGAAAGGATTTCCTTTAATCTTCAACCCACATCTGTCTGACTACAACACTCCCAAGGGACCTACCTCGTTGGCCAATCTATGGATACAATTCTTAGCCAGAATTACCCTCACTTACTATGTTTGATATTTGGGCTTGTGTATTTCCGTCAACAATGCAATGCTCTAAATTGAACCCCCCCCCCCAAATAAAAAAAAATAAAAAAAAAAACAAAACACAAAACAAAACCGTGATTCCTCAACGAGAACTTGGGCTATGCCTTGGTTATATAAAACTGAATTACAGGTAATAATACCCATGAGGGATGTCCAAAATGACAAAAGCCACCTTTTTCCCCTATACAGTTACCCTTTGTGATAGGATTATCAGTTGGGGAGGGGGGGAATGGAAACATCTCTAGAACAAACAAACAAAAAACAACAACATTGGTGATAAGGCAAGTGGTTAGGATTAGACTAGACACTATTTCAGAATGTTCGTGTTAGGAATATTTGAGAAAAACTCAAGAGGGGGGGGGGGGGATTTTTCCTATTAGATAATGGGCCATGGCCGCAGTTAAGTCTTTGAGCAGCCAGTGAGCAGGTTCATGTGTTTTAAATCTCATGTAAGTAGCAAAGATGAGTTGGCAATGGAGCAAACCTTGGAGATAACAGGGGACAAAAGTGGAACCCACAAATCAGTGTTTGCACTTGGACTGTCCTGTATTTCAGCATAGGGTTGCTTTCCCTGTGCAAAAGATGCTTTGAAGAAAACCTGCAGAGGGCAAACATGGAAATGGTTCCGGAATGTGACCTGGAAGCTGTTTGTTTGAGACTTCTGTTCCACAAGGGACTAAGAGATGAAGAGACTACTCATGTTTGATTCCAAACACATAAGGGCCGACTTAGAGGCAACGACTTTTGCTTATGACTGTCTTATGCGACTTTCGTAGCGCGCGCTGCTCGTGTCAGACAAAGATCGTATGCAACTCGTCATTCTAACCTTTTGATTGTAGCTACGACTGTTGTAGGGTTTTAAAACAGTTTCAAAATCCTACGACATTTTTCGTATTGTGTGCAACTGTCGTGAAGATGTTGTACGTCTGATTTAGATGACACAATTCCTGTTGTACAAGTGACGTGAGCAAGTTGCATAATACAGTCGCAAGGAAAAATCGTACCATCTAAATCGGCCCTAAGACAGGTTGCAATCTAAAACAATTTTAGTAGGTGTAACCCAGATTATTGGCTGCAGGTGGCAGATCAAGTATTTCATGCTGACCAGCATCGATACTGTCAACAGATGCAGCATCTGATGCACTGTTCTCAAGTTCAGAGCCAGCAGAGTGAAAGTCATCTGTGTAGCTCCCTTCACTTTCTTCCTTACGTTCCTCAGGCTTGGATGCAACAGACGAACTCCTTTCCAAATGAGGTGCCTGATCAACAGAAATATTGTAGTCCTCTTGTGATATTGTAATCTTTCGCTCTACATTTTCGGTTACTTCAATCTTGGTCTTTAATCTTCTAGATTTAGTTTTCACAGGAGAGCGTGATGATTTAACAGGTCTTTCTGTTGACACAGAACTACTTTGGGAGTAACTGCTTACAGATGATTCATCATTAGCATTTTGTTTTATCTTTTCATTCTCCGCACTGTTACTCCTTGTGAAAGATAAATGAAATGAAGTCTGTGAGCCCTCCGTTTCTGAGTCCTCAAAGTCTTCAGTGTACATGGTCATTGCAGATCCTCCCTGTCTTTCATCGTGCTCTGAGCTGATGATTCCTGTTTGCCCATAAAATCCATCTGCAGGGGGCTGATCTGTGGTCCATTCACCTTCATGGTCACTTTTCTCCTCTGGCTCCCCTGAAAGGTAAGTTTCTATGAGCTATTATTATCCAATTGTATTAGTTCTTGTACAGAAAGCGTGCAAAACAAGTACAAATATCCCATGATATTGTACAGTTGGTTATTGTACAGTACAGTGTGGGTGCTCATCCTGTCCATCCTGTTACACTCGTGGTTTTCCTTCAAGTCACTTAAAAAGGTTGAAAACGGTTAAGTTGGATAATAAATCTCTTATTACATGTTTCGGTGTGAAGTATTGCCATACATTTTAACTCGTTGTTTGTATTTTGACGAGCCCATAGGGCGAGTCAAAATACAAACAAAATCACATCTTATCGTTGCGTCATTTTACTGTATAAGGGCAAGAGAATGCATAAAATATGCCAGCGTATTACACTGTGCAGTCCTTGTTTGACCGTTTTTTTACTGAAAAAGGACAAAGCAAAAACAAAATGCAGTGGAATAATGAATACAGTGTCTTGTGAATATTTGTTGTTTTGGTCAGACATTCTACTCGTTGCTTGCACTTTCCTCACAACTCAACTTGTAAAGTACCCGTGCATATATAGAGGATATTCACGGCGGCGCGAAGATTTGAATTTTATTTTCAAGTGGTAAAAACAATATTTTACAAACAAGTGCAGCGAGTGAGTCAAATATTGTTGTTTACCACGAGAAAATAAAATTCATATATTCAAGCTACCGTGTAATTTTCTTTTTATTATATAGACAAGCGGGAAATGACGTCATCAATATCCTCATGGAAAATACGCCACTCGAGTCCCGGATGTAGTTTCGTATGAACTTTCAAGTGGTCTATTTTCCACTAAAACACTCTTGTCTATATAAAAATATCTAACAAAACACTGAATGAGGTGTATATATCTAACAAGTGCAAGAGAATAATAATGTTAAAATGTCAACTTTGGTAATTGCAGCTCATTTTTTGCTATATTTTTGGACAAAACCTTTGAATGCTGTAGCACTTGATATGTGATCCAAATTCCTCATAAGGCAAAAAGCAGGGTTATGTACTGATAACCTGTGTGGCAATGTGTGAACCAAAGGGAAGCTAGAAATTCATTTTATTGATCTTACAACCAAATTGAGAATTTAGTAAACAAGGATATCTGCTGTTTTTATCTGTAAGCAGGGGCTGGGACTGTACAGGGCTGTCATTTAAAGCTAGGGAATTGGTATTTCTCCAGCTATTACATTTTTTACCCCCAGATGCTTTGACAAACACGTAAGGTACTTTTAATAATTTAACTTTTTTTTCCTGATTAATTTTTTCCATTTTCCCAGTTACTTCAAAAAATAGTGCCAGCCCAGACTGGATTGAACCTGGGATTGTACAATCTTAAGTTTCCCTATATGTAGGGTTGGCTAAGGCTCCTAAATCTACCCCTGCACATAACTCTGGTGGAAAATAAGAAAATAAATTATCATATGAGGCTGTCTTAGCAAAACAAAAATGAAAAGAATCCGGTGGCCTTCCTCACTTCAGTACATGTGTTTAGAATCATCGGCAAACATCTTCGGAAGGTTAGATAGGAGTACAGTCTTCACTTTCCAACTCGATTGTAATTAGGAAACCTTAAAACTTTGACAATCTTGTGTGATTAAAATCACTTGAAAGCCAACAACAAAAGGGAGGAGCAGAAGGGGGGGGGGGGACATTTGTGAGTATGACTTCATTTAGTAGTGAGTCCGAATGTGAAGTTACTCTTATTGTTATGGTAATGTCTGCAGCTCTACTGTTTCTTTATAGTATGTAGTTTTTATTAATTTATGAAAAAAGGCACTCTTAGACATAATAAATGAACACAAAACTTGAAGTCAAATTAAAATAGTACACATACCCTCTACTCGTGGAATAAAAACCTCCAAGCTATTAGGACTCTTTGCACTCCTTGCACTTTCAACAACTGAGTGAACAATGTCACCATCTGGCTTTGCAATTTCCTCTTTCACATCTGTGGTGCTGGCTAGTGCAACAGCACTTTCAAGTGGTAGTTCTTCAGTAGGAGATGGCTGAGTTTGAATTTGAATATCTGCTGTTTGTTTCATTTTTATCTTTCTTCCTGTCTGTGGCCTCCTGGTTGACCCCACTTTGTACGTCATCCCTAAACCACCCTCTGATAAAGTTGTTTGCACTAAATCTTTCTTTACATTTTCCTTCTGGGTTGAGGCTTCCCGGGCTTCACATGGTCTAGTTCTGTTTGGTAACTTATCCTTTTGATTCAACTCAAGCCTCATCTTCTGTGTTTTTGTCATTCCATACGTAAGGTTTGTCTGCTTGAAACACACCCTACGACTGGACAAACCAATCACTGAAGTTTGATTCCTCTTAGAAGATGGAGCTTGTTGAGTTTGTTTTTTACGCATTTCACTTTTTGCAGAAGTGAGTGGTTTTCTTGTGGCTTGGCTATCTGGTTTTCTACTATCAAATTTTTGTGAAGACCCTGGTGTGGTTTGAGGTCTACCACTGGAAGACCTAGCCGGTTGTGTAGTGGCCATGATTTCTTGTCCAGTAGTCAAGTGTGACAATTCTTGGAGCAAAGCATTTAAAACTGGTAAATGACCATTTGATGTTAAACTTCTCAAGTTATACAAGCCATGAATTAATCCACCTTGCCCTCCATTGCTCTCCAGCTCTAGTGAAGGCTTTGATAATCTTTCATCAGTTTGTACTGAAACTGATTCAAGTCTGACTGTTCCGTCTGACTGAACCAAGCCAGGGTCATAATACACAAAATCCACATCATGGCTATTGGCATCCTTGCCAAAAGCTTTTGTGTTCCCGGCGACATTACTTTTTCCAGAACTTTGGTGCACACGTTCTCCTGCCTTCCCTGAATTTGATCCTTTCAAACAAGGTGCAGAGTTGGAAAAGTAGTTATAATAAAGGGGAGGAGGACAAACTGTATTTGTAATAACCATATCTTCTTCACTTTCCCTTCTTTTGTGATCAAGTTGTCTAGAACTTTTGATATCCCTTGCATGGATGTTTGTTTGAACTTCCACATTGTGTTTCATATCTTTTCTCTGTGGATCTGTGACATTTTCACCATCCATTTTGTTTTCTGTAGTTTCATCTGCAATTTCTTCTTCCAAAAAATTCCTTGATTCAATTTCAGGTAGTACCTTTTCCAAAGCACCTTTGACTGCTTGTTCGACCTTTCCCCCTATTTCAACCTTTTTTGTTATTTTTCTTGCAAATGCCTCTGTGGGAATGTGAGGGATAAGCGAGCCGCCTAAACTCAGTAACCTAAACCCAAGCTTTACTTTTGCAATGTGTGATCCCATGAGGTTAAAAACATCAAAAACACCCTCGTCTCTGTGGAAAGAAGGCACTGCGCCACCTTTCCGGTACACATCTGAACTAATATTATCAATAGCCTTCTTCAGCGGAATCAAAGTACTTCCTACAAGAGTTGGTTTTCGTGGCCACAAATCCATCAACATGGCGTACAAAGGCACAGTTTGTAGCTGAATTAACAAGGTATCAATACTTGCTTTGAATAAACAGGATTTTCCTTTCCGGAACTGGAAATTTCCAAAGCGATCCTTGAGCTCTTGGAGGAGCGTTTCTTTTCCCTCTAAACGAAGTCTTTGTCGTAATTTTTCGGCTTCCAGAGGAGAAACATGGTGAATTATCATCGTTGGAAAGTCAAGCAGACGAAAGCACAAAGCTGGCAGGTTGCAAGCAACACGAACATTTTCTACGCTTTCTACGTGTATTTCCAGGGAAAACAATGTCTCAGTCATCGTTAAAAACAATAGCAATAGCCAGGAATAAATTTACATGTAAGCTTACACAAAATATTCCAGAAACATGAAAAAATCCAACTCACTGACATTTCGCGCCAAATATTTCGTTACCAGTCCTCTTCTCGTCTAATCTGTGTGTGCATCACGAAATGTCCCTCTCCCTAACTGGCCTCTGAACTTAGAAATTTGTGGAGATTTTTTGTGTACAGTTAATATAAATTTTAAAACTTCTAAAGAAAAAACAATAGAAAAATAATTGTGTACAGATCTAAAATTGACAGCCGAAGCAATAATTAGGTACATTTTAAGAAGACTCTTTGCGTCATCGTACATGACATAAGTATTCATCGAGCGGCTGCGAGATTGTTTGGAAATATGTTTGAAAATATTGCGAGATTGTTTGAAAATATGTAAATTTGCCTTCAAGATTTCAGCGATTTGCCTCGCGTCAAAATGACTGTTTGTAAATGAACAAAAAGGCAGGTCATGTCACTATTGTCTCAACAGACGAAAGAATGGTTTGAAATAATTTATTTTTAAAGCGTTTCTGTTTTCTCGGCCGCGATTTCTGTATCAGTCTGTATGACTAGAGTGGAGTATCATGGCGGCATTCTAATGAAGACGGACAGCTGTTTTTTCGTTTGAGAGTTACTTGACCATTCTGACTGCAAAAAGGAAGAAGACGTAAAATGTCGAGGCATCTCAAGTCAACGAGGGCTGATCAGTGTAAGTACTATTTATGAACAGAATCAATAGACATACAATGTGTTGCCCAGTTCTCGTACACTTTAGTTTGTAATCGCTATAACTTTTCGTCCGTGAGATGAAAATTTCTGAAATTTCTTTGAAAGGCAGCCCATTTACTTACCTTCAATATATAAAACGACTGGCTGCTTGATCGACGTATGTTCAAAATTATGCCATTTTTCCCAAAACTCCTAAGTTGCCCAGTCTTCGTACACCTGGCCCAGTTTTCGTACATCGACAAAACAACATTTCTCCACGAAAACGCTCGACGCAAACTGATGTGTCAGCCACCCTGCTGAGTGCTTATCGTCTTTTCTCTTCGATTATCGGCTTAGCGACCAATGTTTGGTGTACAAAGTAAATGGTTATTCAGGAGGTGGATGTTTAATCGATCCTGCGATGTTGATTTCTTGGTTCCTCACTTTTGGGCGGCTTTTCTTACGCTCAATCCACTGTCTCGTACGTCATGTACTGCCTTGGTAAAGGTAATTGACAGGTTACTATTCTGTGTATTACAACTGTTAAGAAAAGGCCTGTATGAGATTCGACGTTTTCCTTCCGTTTCTGCTTACGCCTTTAGAATAGCAAACGCTTTGCTTCCGTTTCCGCTTACGCTTGCTTTTCTCAGCTACTTTTGTAAATGTTTATTAGAATCGCAACGGAGTGGAAAAAAATCGGTAAAACCGGTAAACGTGCGATATTTCAACGTATATGTCAACATTCTATGCATAGACATCTACCTTAGTTAATTATTTGACGATTTAGCTTGTTTGCGTGGGATTAAGTTTATTAAGGTGTTTCGATACAGTTTTTTTGGGACCATACCTAACTTTTTGAATCGGCTCTTAGACAGTCCTTTCCTTGTCAGATCAAAGTGAAATTTGCAATACTTGTTACTTTTGGATTGAACTTTAGCGTGGTTTACATTTAGTGAAAATCGATATTTCCATGACAACGATAAACAAAAAACCTCGAAAACACTAAAATTGAAATTTTCCGCGATCCAGATTTCACTTTGAAAAGCAAATACCAACATCTTAAACTGTGGTGTATGGCACACAAAATATACAAGAACAAAAAAATTCTGTATGTTTGTTTTGAAGTAAATTGCAAAAAACATTTCCAACCTTAGTTTTTGCATAGTAATAATAAATGCACCGAAAAATAATCAATGCTTTGATGAAATGGCTCGAAAATACTTTCAAAATGTGTCGTTTACTTACTATTTTACGCCTAGAAAATTTTGTTGAAACTGGTGTTCGCGATCTCGAGAACGAATTGTTTTTATAAGATCATTCGTGTAATAATTTTGTGGTAATTTTTGAATTTGAGCGCTGTTGCGAAAATCTTAAGAACTGCTCGATCAATTTTTTTAAAACATTAAACACGCAGGCTTGACGATGTGACCAATTTTACTATCGAGTCTTATTAACATTGATTCACTGGAACACTTTTAGATTTAACGCTAAAAAGGACGTATGAACCGACGGAAAAGGTTGCTTTACAAATTCACAGTTGGCAAGTCAATGCTAATATATTCAAAGTAATGCGTAATTCATTGCTTCGTGATTTTTATCTGGTTTCTTTGTTGTTTGGTGCACTGTAGATTGCAACGAAAAGTAAAAATCACGGAGGAATGCTTTGCGCATTACTTTGAATATATTAGCATTTATTTGCCAAATGTGAATATGTAACGCAAGCTTTTCCGTCGGTTCATACGTCCTTTTCAGCGTTAAATCTAAAAGTGTTCCAGTGAATCAATGTTAATAAGACTCGATACTAAAATTGGACACATCGTCAAGCACGCGTGTTTAATTTTTTAAAAAAATTCATCGAGCCGTTCTTAAGATTTTCGCAAAAGCGCTCAAATTCAAAAATTACCACAAAATTATTACACAAATGATCTTAGAAAAACAATTCGTTCTCGAGATCGCGAACACTAGTTTCAACAAAACTTTCTGGGCGTAAAATAGTAAGTAAAAGACACATTTTGAAAGTATTTTCGAGCCATTTCATCACAACATTGATTATTTTTCGGTGCATTTACTATTACTATGCAGAAACTAAGGTTGAAAATGTTTTTGCGATTTACTTCGAAAGAAACATAGAGATTTTTTTTGTTCTTGTATATTTTGTTTGCCATACACCACAGTTTAAGATGTTGGTGTTTGCTTTTCAAAGCGAAGTCTGGATCGCGCAAAATTTCAATTTTAGTGTTTTCGAAGTTTTTTGTTTATCGTTGTCATGGAAATATCGATTTTCACAAAATGTAAACCGCACTAAAGTTCAATCCAAAGCCAAAAAGAACTGCAAATTTCACGTTGATCCGACAAGGTAAAGACTGTCTAAGAGCCGATTTTAAAAGTGAGGTATGGTCCCAAAAAAACTGTATCGAAATACCTTAAATATTCGTGGCCTTTGTATGACCTGGATGTAAAGCGTCGCTGTTACACCACAACAAATACATGTAGTGTATCGTACTTTGCAAGCATTGTTGTATAATCTTTACTGCACTTGCGACTTATTAGTTTTCGAACAGTAAAGTTTAAAATTCAGTTCTTTAACTTATTTAAAAATAGGTTTTGAGAAAGGCGCAGCTAAGTGTACGAAAACTGGCACAGTAGGTCGAAATATATGCGAAGATTCTCACCGCTAAAATTCATGAGCAGTTAAATTTAAGCTGGCGTTGAAAGTTCTTCCATTCACTTTCACCTTTTATCTATCATCTGTCCAAAAATCATGAGGTTCCTTGCAAAATTACCTACAAAACGGGCTATTTTTCATCTACAATACCTTTACTGTGCAGTGAAAAGTGCAAATATTAGCCGCTGAACTTTTACTCACCTCGAAAGAAATTGTCCGCACTGACCTGCTTCTTCGTCAAAAAGCCCGGCAAAACCGGTAATTTACAGCTGAAATGTTCTTTTATTTTTGGAATTCTTCAGTCGACGAAGATTTAAATGACCGACGAAAATAATCAAATAAAGTTCTTTCTGTACGAAAACTGGGCCCGTACGAAAACTGGGCAACATACTGTAACAGCTGAATGTCAGAGTAATTCAGTTGCAATTGTCAACTGAGTGCTCATTTGTTTTTAATAAGCTTAAGTTTAAATACGTGCTGCAAAAGATCAGCAGAACTCGACAGGTTTATTTTACAGAACGACAATGCCAAATTTGGAATGCAAAACGTATCACTCTAATAAGTGTTATTTTCTGCCGTAACAATAAGTGAACATGGCTGATGGTGAACCATTTGTATAGAATCAGTGCTTGCTCCTTTCATGTAAAGTGTGTGAAGCATTGCTTTATAGGCTGAACTGCACTACATAAGAAATAAAGCACAAATTCATTATTTCTTTAAAAAATAGCAGTTCCTTGAACAATCTCCCCTCTAAATAATTGACTCACTTCTTGAAAAAAAAATGTTTAATCCCCCACCCCCTCCTCAAATAATCACTTTCTTTGCCTTCCAGGGTTGTCATTAAGTTTCGAAGTAAACGGCTAGGATGTAAAAGTAGGCAGCTTGACAATCGAGTGCCGAAGGCAGGAGCTTCTAGGGGGGTGTGGGGGCATGCTCCCCCAGAAAATTTTGAAAACCTAGAGCCTCAGAGATGCTATTTCATGCATTTTGGTGAGGGTTTTTCACAAAAAAGTTACTTGTTAAGCAAGATAAAAGAAGCCAAGCCTTTTAAAATTTAACTTAAGGTTTACACAGTTTTGAATTGTTTCATGTAACTCAGCAAATTGAAAACCATGTTCACTTTCAAATGAAGCTTTTCTGTTGAGTGATATGATGCATAATAAAAGTTTTCTATAATCTGAGCTCAGCCCAACCTAACAAAATGAAACATTGGGTTCAGTGTATCAAAGGTTAAGCCCAGAGTTCACTCACCACTTAGTTATGCTGGCTTGATACCTGATTAAAAATATTAAAATCAAAAATCAAAGTCCTCTCTGTCAGATCCAATCAGACAATGTGACGGTTAAATTTTGTGCAGTGAGAAAACACTGAGCAAGAAAGTTGTCTGTATATAAGTTAAGTGTGAGTAAAACTTTTAATTTTTCCACAGCATCCAGTGATTTCAGGCTTTCACTTTCAAACCCTCCTTTATTTCCCCGAAAAGTAGGCGGCTCAAAATTCGAAGTAGCCGGTTTTGTAGCCGGCTGCCGGCACTTAATGAGAACCCTGCCTTCACGACAAAAAAGAACAAACAACAGTTTTACTACAGTGGCAGTTTTACTACATCAATCCAGGCACAAGTACCTGTACCTGCGTGCTGGAAATTTTACCTATAATACTGAAAAAGAAATGAATTGTGGTATTCACAAATATAACACTGAATTGTTCAAGTACTAATAAACTAAAATAACCAGAAATTAATAACCTACAGTGGGGGCACGGTGGTGTAGTAGTTGGGGCATTGGACTTCAGATCTGAAGGTTGGTGGTTCGATGCCTAGACCCTGTCATCGTGTTGTTTCCTTAGACAAGAAACTTTAACCCACTTTGTCTCCCTCCACCCAGGTGTATAAATGGGTGCCGGCCACATGCTGCTGGGGGTAACCCTGCGATGGACTAGCATCCCTTTCAGGGGGGGAGGAGTAGCAATACTCGCAGCTGCTACAGAAACCGGGATAAGCTTCAGCCATGTGGGCCTCCTTGGCTCGTGTGTGACTTTACCTTAAATAACCTACATGTACCATGAATGGCCCCTCTCTCAAGTAAGTCCCCCTCTCTAACAAACATGCCCCCTTTACCTCAAACATGTTTGAAATAAATAAGCCCCCCCCCCTCCAGGAGGGCATAATGTAGGCTCTATGGTATAACTGTAAAATGTAAACTTTTTTTACCAGGTTTAAAAATGGACGAGTAACCGGGGTAAGACATGATAAGATTTTAAGCGTTCTCTGGTCAAAAATTTAAAGTTGAGCTTTCGATTGCCAGTCTGCAATCTTTGACAAGTGATGAAAGATTGCAGACTGGCAATCGAAAGCTCAACTTTTAAATTTTTAACCAGAGAACGCTTAAAATCCTATTTTTACCAGGTCGTAAAAATAAATGCCTATTTAAATTCACATAATTTTTTACTTAATTTAGTATGGCAACTGTCACTCATCATGATTCTAAATCTGTTGTTTTATTCTTTACAGTCAATGCCAAGGTGCATGGTCTCAAGGAGATAATTAACAGACTTGACAGACGAACTTATCCATTACCAACAGGAAATGATGTAGCCAACATCCTGAAATGGTTTCAGCAGTCTTTGCAAAGGTACGCAGTCATCTTAAGTCACGAAAATAGTGTTCTCTTGCATTTGCATGTGTCAAGCTCCCAGGGGGTATACTCTGGATGTGAAGTATCAGAGAGGTGCAGGTGGAGACATAAATTAAAACCGAAAAATCCCTAGGGCTTGAAGTGAATCAAACCCATTAAAATCCTCTGGACCAAAATGAAACCCCCAAAAATCCCATACTGAATTTTGAAGCCTTACAAGTACCCAGAAGGGATTAAGTGACAATAACAAAGAACAGCAGTAATTTTTGAATGGTCATGTTTGTTTGTTTATTTATCATACTATTACAATAAGCTTTCCCAGATCTAGTAGTCATTCTTACAAACTACCCGAAAAAATATGTGCCAAAATTTTCTTACCCAAAAAATCCCGAAATTGTGAATTTCACACTCAAAAAAATCCTTCGCATCTCCCCGTCACTTGAAATCCAGGGTACCCCCCTGGGGTCAAGCTTTAGACACACACTGTACCTAAAGTTCTGATAGTGATAATGTTTCTGAAAAATTGTGATGGTTGTCAGAACCACAAAAGTACCCATGCCAAATGCCCTTAAGTACATGTTTAATTCCGCAAATCAAACGAAACTGTAAAGAACGAAAGCAAGAAAAAGGCAGTAAAAAATAAATAAAAAGAAAAGAAAAGAAAAGAAAAGGAAAAACAAAAATGATAAGGACTGAGCACACGCCTCGAACCCGGAATGATCAGACTACCTGCATCAAAGCTCAATGCCTAGTACACTGTGCCAAGCCGTTCATTATGCAACATAGTGTGAACTTTAAGAATAAGAGCCTTTGTTATTCACATTGACTTTAGTTTGGTACGCTTCGTTGATTTCATTCTTTGTTTCACAAAACAAAAGAATTCAATAGGTTCTTTTGTTTCTGCTTTGACCAGAAGATGCCGACTATGTTTTTTGGCTTGTTTTTTCTAGAAAACTAAGTGGAAACCAGCGGAAAAAAACTCAGAGCAGTGTTCTTTGTATAGATTGAAGGCCACATGCGAGAATGCAGGCACTTTCGAGCAAAAAAAAAAAAAACGACCCAAAAACTCACTTAGGACGTTTTCGACTAGCCTCTTCAATTAAAAGTACAAATTGCTAGGGGTGACTTTGTGATAGGTGGAGAAGAAGTATTTATGGTATTAGTAAGAAATAACTAAAGCAACTTTTTGTCCAACTGTGGCATGCTGAGAGAGCGCAAAACATTTTCATCTCAGTCAGTGAATTAAAATTGGCAAACCAACCTCCCGTTGGCTTATCTCCATTGTGCAACAATTCAGAATACCAGTGATTGATGTTACATTGTAATGCTTGAAATAATGCTGTTATTGTTCATCAGTTTGGTGAAAGAGACCCGCCGGTGTTGACGGAGGACAGAAGGGCATTTGATAGGCAGCTGTATCCTAGCATGGACTATACTGGACTATACAAAGCTCTTGGAAAAATCGTTAATGTTGTTCCTGCTGCTGAGATTGGAGTTGAAGGTACAGTGTGCATGACATTGTATATACAAAAAAATTGAAGAAAACTGTTGTAATTAAAAGACAAAATAATACCAAGCATGGTACAGGCTGTGTGGTGTTTGAAAGGTTAGTGAGTAGCGAAAAGGTGAACAGCAGGCGTAGTCTGCAATGAAGTAAAACTTTTCACTTTAGTGGAGCTCTTGATTTCTATGCGTGATAGTTGATTCGGCTTCGCCGTCATCAACTATCACACGATAGAAATCTCAAGCTCATAATCTTATTGTTTAATATATAATACAATACAATAATATATAATAATAATATAATATATTTTAATATATAATACAATGCATATAATACAAGAAATTCTGAAGAATTTACAGGCGGCGGGAAAGGAAAAGGAAAAGGAAAAAAGGTTTAACTTTAGTAGTTCGTGGTTTCCGGTGACCTGTTATGGACAATTTGCTCTTCCGGTATGTAAGGAATTAAAGGTATGTATGCAACTTGAGAACTTTGTTTGTTTGTAGCCAGTGACCTCTGTACGACTTCTAGCGAGACAGGAGAAAACCCTGTGGCTTCACCTGGAGAAATAAATCGTTCTTAAACCGTGATATCATTAAGTATGGCCCTTAGGCATTCACGGCAAATGTTTCAGCCTTCAGGCAAGGGCTCCATTCGGATCCTAACGACACGAGTGCAGGCTAATTGCAATCTATTTTTATAACAACGATGCAGGTCCATTTTAATTTACGTCATAATAACAGCAAGGTCATTGTTCGAATAGTCCATGGGCCAAGACCCAGAAATTTCAAATTTCTTATCACTTAAAGGGAGCAGTGCTATTATACATTTTCTTGAACCTTAGGTCCCATACTTCAATTTGATGTATGATAGCAATGCTATATGGGCAGCTTTAATATTTAAATCACGTGATCAAGTGACGAAATCACTGTCACAAGAAACGAGCCAGATGTCCAAGATAGATTGATGAAGGCACTGGTTTCGTGCATATTTTGAGCTTTACTTTCGATTTAAACATGATGCAAAGCTGCAATATGATAATACTGGACTAAGCAAATTAACGGGAATTAATATAGCTTGGTTGCCATAGCAACTAATGGTTAAAATTGTGAAAAAGCAAACTCAAAAACAATGCATTCCCAGCAACTATCATATGGTTTATTTCATACGCATAGGGTACTTCACCCTAATGGACTGAGGTAGTTAATTTCCCATACGTTTTTAGCCTCCGTCTCTCTGTTCCATTGGAATAATCGACAGAAACGTTGAGCTACCTTAAAAGACTTCGTCAGCTACTTGTTCAGATGTTCCAATATACAGTTTACGACCAATATTTTTGGCATATAATCAACGTTCCAGCCGCATCACCATTTAATATAAAAATACTAAACGTTTGAGTTTTAACAGGTACAGCTCGGCAACCGGCAGACTCTCTTGCACTGGCAGGATGGGGACTCAAGCACAGCCTTGGGTGCCGGTTCCCCCGTCGTCCAGTCAATGGCCAGCTTGCCATCCTCTAGACACCATCCAGGAACCAATGGGTGAGGGGAATTGGGGGAGAGCTTTCAAGACTTCTGTGCCATACTGCTGACTGATAGTTTGCTCGCTCACAATGCTTTTGCAGAGTGTCCTGGCACGGCGGAAGCTGGTTCGATTCTAACTCTCCTTGTCAGGCACAGAAGAGATGGTAACACAATTCATTAACATCCTTAGTTCCTGGGTTTGAGGAGTACATCAGGCACGTGAACTCTTGAAGACTCACAAACAGCTCACGTGATAATTCTAACTCCACGCCAAGCTGTTGGAATAACTCTTGGAATGCAGGGCTTCGTTTTGCTAGCTTTAACGCAGTCAGTTTTCCTTTTCCTGAAAAAGCGCTGACACTATCACACCCAGTGAAAGGTGCAGTCCAGGAAAACATTTGCATATCCCAGAACCATGACGTTGGACAACACTTGCAATGCTTATATACCTTGTACGAGTCTGTGTACCACATTTCCAATATATAGTAGCGGGAACAAAGTCCTCGAATGCCAGACAAAGTACAAAAACATCGTTATCTTCTGATGATATCACAACAGCCTTGAAGCCATTCTTTGCTGCAAAAGATGCGTGAAGTAGAAGCCTGGTGTCCGCTTCCTCTTGAGTTGACCTGAGATCTTCTCTTAGCCTGACACAGTCCGGTGAAATCTCAACATACCTTTCCTCGGTCGTGGTGAAAAGTGTTTTCCCTGTTAGTCTTTGCCTGAACCTCTCCTTCTGCCATTCTTCGGAGACAACTCTAACCAATTGCTTCTTATTTTGAGGGCTCGACAAAAACCTCTTCGAAGCATTCCTTTGTATCTCTGATGAGGATACTTCAACATAGGATCTCGGGGGAGGACCACAGCGCTCTCCCGCATTGTAGATGGGAAGTTCCATTCGCTTACTACTTCAAGGCTTCTTTGTTTGGACTTTGTTGTTACAGGGGTCGCCTGGATTGGAGGGAGATTGGGGCCAAACTGTCAAGCCTGTGTGGCAATGCCATTTACTCTATGTGACGTGCCCCCGCCCGAGTGTGTTTCCTCTAATCTGTTGATGTTGTCCCAGGCGAGCGATGTACTTATGTAAGGCTTGATGTTGTCAGGCAGTGGGACGGCGTTTTCCGGGTTCATTGCCATTTTCTGAAGACACAGCGCTGCGTTCAATTCCTCAATTTGTGAGTAGGCTACCCCATGTCCACATCGATTCATGATCTGAATTAGTTCTACATTATTGGTCAAGGTCTTAACAGCGTAGAGAAGTAATATGTGTTTTGGAGGCTTCCTTCGGCCGCCAGTCACTCCGAAGACTATGTCCTGCCCAAATGAGTTGACAAGGCGCTGGACTTTTGATGAGCACGGTTCTTCTGGATACTTTGGACTTGCGATTACCAAGGTCGCTAGAAACACTCTAACTCCATTGGGGAGATTTATTCCATCTCCAGTAATCTGTGAAGGCGCAAGGGGGCCACGACATCTCGTTTTCATTACGAAATATGGCTTTCTGAAGTTCTAGAGCAACACGTCGGATGTCATCCGTCGTTGATGCTTGGCATTCGCACTGCTGTTGCTGTAATCGCGCCACCTCTTTAGCTAACTGAAGTCGTGATAAATTCTCAGGGATGACAAACACTCTGTTGTTACCAAGCAGGTCTTCAAACTGTAATAAACTCCCAAATTCTGCCTCAAGTTTCCTGCGAAGGAGCGTTTTGGTGAACTCTTTAGTTTCCATCACGCCCAAATCTTTCATGTAGGAGGCCATATTAGTCTAGGCGTCTCCAGCATGTTGTTCCTGATATGATCGAAAGCTTCTCATATGCTGCTGACTCAATGTGAGTATATTCGTCATCCGAAGGTATAAATGATGAAGTCGAAGTGGTGCTTGTTTCTCACTTTGGCCGTGTATTCCCTGCAGCAAGTTCCGTGGTAGCAGGCCTTAGCTGCTACCAAATCTAGGGACACTATAGCTAACATCTTGCTATCATTCCTAGCCAATGCAGTCTTCCTGATATTTCCGTCTGCACGCAGATCAATGCATTGGATCAGCTTCTCTCGCACATCGTTGCCTTTAACGTACTTACTAACTTTGTCGCAAAATATACAAACACGTTTGTACGTTGTGCTTCTGATTGTAGGTTCTCGAATAGACGATCTTCTTCCTGTTGTGACAGACTCATTGCTATGACTTTTCTCTTTACATATGTTATCAAGATCTCTTTTCATAGTAAAAATACTGCAGCATTTACGGTGATAAATAATGTTCGGACATTCTTCTCCTTTCACTGTTTTAGCGAGATCTAAAATCGGCGTGTACTGCTGAATTTCTGCCGCCCTCAAACGCGTTTTCCATGATTGGGTATCTTGCAGCGATGATAGATCACCAGAAGCTTCAGTACAGTGTATTAGACAGTAGTCTCTTATTTTGACACAAAGACGTTTCTTGGTGGGTTCATCCGATTCTTTATTTATATTCCTATTAAGTTTATTTCCTAGACAATGGAGATAAAACGGCTACATTCATGAAGTCGTTCCCAGAAGTAAACTTGTACCAAAACAAAACACTCAATATTCGGCTGTCTGGTACTGTGCATCTTCAAATTTGACTTTAACAAATCTCAAGCATTTCTTCTAAATCCTCTCATAGCACTAGTCAACGTCTCTTAAATACACCTCCGATAACATATATCCAATTTTTTGTCATTTATCTGTCTTTTCAAGGAGTTAAAATTTCCGGAGAACACTGCTCAAACTGCCTCGCTTTTCAAAATGGCCGCCAGCCAAGCAATGAAAGAAAATCTGCAGTGCACTTCCAAATATGGTCACTTACGTATATCGCAGGATATCTGTCATGTACGGATGACAGATATTGAGGGCTTCCTTACCATATATGGGCATAGTAACAATTTGTGGAATAGTAAGAGTAATATGTGATATTCAATATGTTGCACACGTTGAACCAAGAAAGGAAATCAGAGTTCCCGACGGGAATCGTACCTTTGATCTTTCTTACACCGTTTGCGATGGCCTAACAAACGAGGTACTGGAAAACTCATGGCGAGTTTGATCGTATTCACAAGGGTCATTATGACCGCGTCCTACATAGTACAACGTAAGATCAGTCGAAAACAATCACTGTGACGATAAAAAGAGATGGTGATACAATTTGAAATCCGTGAACGTTGCAACAACAGTTGGTAGACTCGCGAATCACGAGTTTCTCAGAACGACTTTGTAATCTTCAGTTTATCTTGCAAAAGCGTCTCAACAAACACGTTTAATGGGTTCCAAATTATTTATTTATACAGTGTATATTACCAAGCCCGACCTTTGCCTTTTACTTCTTAGTTTATGTCCACTTTTGACTTCGTCCAATGGCTTGTTGTTGACATTTATGTTTCATCTGTTATCATTTTAGTTGTGGACTCTCTACTGTGATCATACAATAGTGAACCTTCAACACAGGCGACCTCCATTGTCATGGAATTCTGGGGAAAGGTGACGCCTGGAATACTACACTTACTAACACAAGCGAAAGAGGTAAACACTTCTAAAACGGGTCTTTGTCTGACCGATGAAAAAGAAGTGAACCAGTCTTTGTTTTGCATTTGGACAGTGTTTTTTTGTAGTGTTTTTACTAGTGACATTTAGGTTTTCAGAAAATTCTGCTACAAATGTAATTTTTTTAAGGGCCTTAGTCAGCTATGCTATTCGGTGACGTCACATCTCGCGCCAAGTCGAGTGAGCGCGAAAAGAATGCCTGGGTACTAGACTGAGGCATCACTTGATGTCTTACTCCTGGTATTCTAGCAGCACTTTGTGTGCGAGCGAAGTTACCCAATCATAATCATTTCACAGCTCTGGCATAACCCAAAACCCCCGTGCCATAGCCCCTTTAAACTAGCTTGTGATTACTCACTCTCAAACTAAAAAGAAAAGATAACCTGTGCTCCCATCTATGAAGGAGTTTTTCTTGGAACAGCTGTATACATGTGAACGAAAATTAATATTCTTATGAAAAAGGTTTGCGTCAATGTAGCATGTAAACAGGCTCTTCAGTGGCAAAATTCCATAGCCGAGTGTGTCGGGCCACTCTTGGATCTTTTTGAGTGATCATTCCCTTCTCAATCCGCGTTCGGCTTGCTCCGCTGGCTCACTCACTCTTCGAGGGCGGGACTGAGGAGTCTGCTCACAGGCCAATGTCATTTGCGTCAAAGGACACATTATTCTCTCTTACATTTTAATACTACAGACTGATGTCCTGTAATGTTTCAGCTAACAATGAGTGTCAGTCATCACTTCTTGAATTTAATCGAGGGGCTCGACGCCATTTCCCAAGGTGAGCCGCACGCGCAGTGCAAGAGACCACAGGCCTGCCATCTTCTATGTGGTGTACTGCGCTCTTATATAGCCTTGCCAGTTTTTGCCTTTAAAAAATAATGTCAGGTTTTTAAATCTCGGCCCGTCGCAAGCGTCAAATTACAGAACAAAAACCTGAACACATTTGCCACAAAACACACATTTGCGTCAATGAAATACGGGAAATAATTGTTCAGTTCTGTTAAAAATGGCTATCTTACTGCACAAAAGTCATTAATGAGTGTGTTTTGCTTTGGATAGTCAGGATATTTTTCAAGTTCATTCCTTTTGTCTTCTTTGAAGTGAATTAAAACCGATTGTGGCTCATTCGTTCTTTGAAAATCCCTTGATATCGTGCCTTTGGTGGTGAAAAATCAATTCAAAGATGAATCTGGCACATTTTTGACTGGACAACCAAGAAAAACTTAACGGCATTACCCCTTCAATATTTTTAACGGTTTCTATTTCAGTTAAATCACTTTTTTTAAAAAAGATGTTAAAACATCTTAGAGACAAAACTAGTAAGTCAACTCAAGCATTTCTTTCACTCAAAAGACAAGGCACTGAGAACACGACTGTAAAATATGTAATACAGGTGAAACCATTATTATTAATGGGCTATTATAATTTGATTACATATTTAATTGTAATAAAACCTTAAAGTGAACACGGCTCAAGTTAAATCTTTTTATTTCTTTCAGCTGTACCCGATGTGGTATCCAATCCTAACTTACTGCTTCTCTCAAGGGGTAAGAATAATTTGTCCAGGGGGGGGAGGTGACTCTTTTGTTTCCAGTTGTTTATTCGTGACCGACCCATCGCTGCCAGTATGACGTCACACGGCAACGAGAGAGCGCTGTTCAGTTTTACGCGGGATTGAGTTTAGGTGCGCCACGACAGAGGTCAAGAAAGGATTAGATTTATTGCTTTTATAGCTACTGTTCGCTAATTCCTCGTAAGTGTGTACTCTTTTAAATTTTTACTGCCCGTGTGTCAAATTTGTTTCTTGTTTTGTGTTCCCGTAATCCTGTAATTTGGTTTATTTTTTGAACGGGACAAACCGCGGGACCGCCATTTTGCTTCCGGGACAAGCGAAGTCCGTTTAAAACATCCACCTTTTTACTACACAGTTTGCTTCAGAAAGCTTCATAATAGGAGGTTTTACTACTTGATTATCAACGTTTAATTTCACCGTCGTTCTGTGTCGCTTGGCCAAGCCGATATCCACGTCTTTCCGTTTGAGTGCGAAGGTGTTGCTTTCGTCTAAAATTTGTTAACTTATTGCTCGTGCCTTGGCGAACTTCTTCAGTTGGCTGGTGTAAATTCTCTTTCCAGGTTCTTTTGTTTTCTTTTCACTAGCTTACTGTGGTGTACTTCGTCGGTTCCTGTTAAAATCTGTTGGATTTTGTGGCTTTTGCTGGCCGTGTTGATTCTTTCATTTCAGTGCTTGTATATATAATTTAGAGGGGTCCTCAGTGTTGCTTGAGTTTGCTTTTTATTGCAGTTGTGCCTGGCTTTGCTTTTCTCACTTCGCTATTTTATTTTAGTTATCAAAGTAAACAATACAATAAAACTGGAAAATCCAAAAAAAAAAAATTTGAGTAATTTAAGAAAGAAAAATTAATTAGTTTTAGTACTGTACAGAATTTTTAGGTGAAAGGTACTTTTTAAAAAAGTACAGTAAAATATCACTTAAGGTTATTTAATAAAGAATTATTATTTAAGGTTATTTTAATAAAGAAATATTATTAAATATAGTCAGAAGCATATCAAGGTCATATGCTTCTAATATAGTTTACTGTAAGAAACAAACAACCTATTATAATTTAATAATTAGTCTTTGTATTGTAAAAATTAATTAGGTGAAAGGAACTTTTTTTTAAAAAAAGTACAGTAAAATATTATTTAAGGTTATTTAATAAAGAATTATTATTTAAGGTTATTTTAATAAAGAAATATTTATTAAATTTAGTTTACTGTAAGAAACAAACAAACAATTATAATTTAATAATTAGCTTTAGTATTGTAAAAATTAATTAGGTGAAAGGTACTTTTTTTAAAAAAAGGACAGTAAAAGGTTATTTAAGGTTATTTAATGAAAGAAATACAATAAAGGGAACAATAAAAATCAATGATGAATAATTATTTTGCAATTTTTATATTTATTGTGATTGTACTTTTAGTGTATGATTTTCATTTTGACATAACCTGGCTTTTTCCAGTACAGTGTCATCAAATTGTGTGCATGGTGGCAACTGCCATGCGTTGCCATGTTGTAATAGGTGTCATTGCGCAAGCCTTCCCAAAGCTTTCAAGGCTTCCCTGCAGTATTTACATTCCATCTACTGACAAATCCAAATCACAAGCCACTGGAGAATCAAATGTGCTCCAAAATCAAATAACAACAAAGTTAAGTGTGCTTGGAAAGTATTCCCCCCTTGTGTTATCCTTGTTTTTACTACAGTATAAAGTAAGACAAGTGCACAACCCTGACCTGAACAATTTATTTTCTGCCATGTTTTCTTTCTTTGTAATTACCATCACCCTCATAACCCCCTTTTGCTGGGAAATGGTATACAAAACATGTTATTACCAAATTTTGAAGTATCATAAAGGAATAAACTATTCACTGGAACTTCTACTATTTCCTGGTGTCATCATATTAAGGATGTGTTTGTCTCTGCTTGAGCCAGTTTATAATTTGTGCTTACAAGCTAAGCCAGTTCATAAATTCTCTTTGGTGCAATATGTATGGAGCCTTGCATCAAAATTCTTTCTTCCCACTATTATGCTCACATTTGTCCTTTTCTTCCATTGCATTATTTTCAACCTTGATAGTCAAAATCTGCTAGTGGACCACAAACTTAATTCTGTTCTTGTTTATGTTGTAGCAATTGCTCTTCTAATGGTGGTATCTGTTCTTCCCTATTCTATATTTGTGGTGTCATTTGTGGTGATTACAGTAGCAATGGGGGAGAGTTTTGATGCAAGCTCAAGAGATCCCATAGAAATGCCCCTAGTTTTCCCTTTTCTGTACATCATTCTTGGTATAATGTTGGGGTATTCATGTTTACAATCTATTGAATTTCAGCACCCAGGCTCTCTCTTGAGTTTAGTTTTGAGGTCAAAAAGGTTTGTGATTTCTATTTCACTTGTGGATATAACAGGAAAGCCACATTCCTTTATGTTTGCACCATATGCTACTACCACTGATTTGAGAGCACAAATTAATTTAAAACTGAACATAAGAAGTGATTCATACTGGCTGTCAAGTAGTGGCAAACCTTTAAATGAATTTGTTCCACTGAAAGAAATAACTGGAACTGTTTTCATGAACGGCTGGTTAATTGGAGGTGTACAGTGCTGTATTAAGGGGTGTGACAAGGAGGCAGGTTTACGAAAATTGGACAGTATGATTGGACAATATGAATTAAAATGCAGTCCTCATGATCTTACTGATCTTGAGAACATTAAAAATCTAAGGGTGTGTGACAAACATTACAACACTTTGCCAAGCAGAGGACATAAACCCTCAAGAGGAAAAAAATCATCCAAATCAAAATCCAGGAGCAATGCCCAACTTGGCACTCTCAAAGTAACTCCTTGCAGTGTCTGTTGTTCACAATGCAAGAAAGAGGTCTGTCTTTCAAGTGACAAGATCTGCAATAAACACAATATAACAATATTTAATACTGAGTTTACAGTGGCATGTAACTTTTTAGATGAAGCAGTTGAAAGCAGAACTGAATTTCATAGTGATCTTTATAAATCTATAGATTCTCCTCCTGATGGCTCAACCATAAGTTACATATGCATGTCCTGTCAGCCTTTTTTTCTCAATGCTGTAAAATTAGAAGATCAATACAAAAAAGCCCAGTCAATGTTTGAGGAACAACAAGGACATTGAAACCTTGTAACTGAGCCCTGCAAACAAGACTTGCAGGATAAACTTGAGAACTGTACTCCCAGTACCAGTTCAAATGATAACAAAGTCAGTGAATCTGAGAAATGTAATTCTCTTCCATCAAAGTTACAAGCAGGGATTTTTACAGAGGGATTGTCTCAGCTTTTGAAAAATTTGAATGGGAAATCCCCCTCAGAGCCCCAGCATGCATATGTATGTACATATACAATGTTTCAATCTGTTCTTTCAGATATTTATCCATGGAGATTGTCATTTGTGCATTCCAAAACAACCTGTGACAATCTTAAGGTTGTCCTTTCAAAACCAAACACATCAAATGGGAGAGAAATATCTAACTGGAAGGAAATGGCCTTTTTCCTTCCAACCAATATCTCAGTAGCAACAAATGACATCTGTCAGTTTACTGTACAAATCATGGGGAACCAAGTGGATAATGGCAAACTCCCCCCCAACATGTTTCAGTCAAACATATTTAAATCTGCCATTAATCTAATAATCAAAACAGTTGATGACTTACGTGTTTGCCCTGGTATTACTGATCCCACATTGATTGATACTGCTGAAAGAAAGCAGACAGACACTTTTTTATATTATGTCGACAGTCGGGGATCAGATATGGATGGAAATGTTACTAAGTGCATTAGAAGTACAACTTGTTCATACAAATTAACTGCCAAATCAAGAGTAAGATGCCAACAATGCCAAAATTTGCTCCGCTCTAACTTGCGTTTCCTAACAAAAAAAGTGAATCTTCTTCTCAGTCCAAAACAGCTCACAATTCTCATGCCAAATTTAGCAGTCTTTCTCATGCTGAACTAAGACTTAGGGCCAATAACCTACACAAAATGGTTGCCCAGAGCCAAAGAAAGGCAAAACGGTATTATCTTTTGTACCAAAAAGAAAAGCAAAAAAACCTAAGTGCTCCCAAAAATTACAACCCCACCTCTTCAGATCTAGCTAACTTGATGGATATTGCCATAACAAACCAGTGGCTGACTGAAAATTCAGTGTTGTATGCCCTTCTTACTGATACTTTGAAATCATTAAAGTGTCAGGAGGAGGAATTTGCTAGGCATGGGAAAGTAACAAAAAACAAACAGAAGCCACACCCCAAAGGGATGAGATATAATCCCCTTGTAATAAAATGGAGCTGCATGATAGCCAGCAAGTGTCGTAAAACAGGATATGATGTTGTACGTAGCATTCTCCCCATTCCAAGCTGGGAAACAGCCAAGTCATACAGGCAGGCAGCTAGTACAACAACCCCAATTTCCGAACAAAATCTTGCACTAATGGTACAGGAAATGACAAGAAGGGGTTGCAAGGGAATAGGAGGTATCCATTGGGATGAGATGAGCATAAAAGAAGGAATTGTGCTTTGTAAAAGAACGGGAGAATTGGTTGGATTTGAAGACTTAAATATTGACCGTGAACTCAATATGAACCCAAATGATTCAAACAATGAAAAAGAGGACAATGACGTTGACAATTTCCCAGAATCCAGTGATTCAGATGCCTCATCCACTGTATCTGACCAGGAATCTAGTCCTAGTTCATGTACCACAGATGATGACATTGAACTAATCCCATCTAGTAAAAAAGCAAAACTCATCTGCCAATTCTTCTATTCTTCAATAGAGGGGGATTTTTCATGGCCAGTTGCTTCTTTTCCATTAAATAAAATAAATCATAAAATTCTCTCTTCACTTGTTTGGCAAGTATGTGAGGCTATTGGCAGTCTTCATCTTGAAAATGAAAAAAAAATTGAAATTATCTATGGTGTTTCTGATGGCTCAACATATTCTCATGCATTTTTTAGCAGAGCAGGAGCACAAAATTGGGTAACATATAATCCTTTTAACGACAATAAACCAATTTGGTGGCTATCTGATTATCCCCATATGCTAAAAAAACTAAGAAACTTCATTGTTAATCCTGACAGGCACCTTGAGATGCAAGGCAAAAAAATTATGCTGGATCATTTGATACCAGTTGTCAAACACCACCTAACAAAGTTAAACTGGAAACATATCAAGTTAACCCCTCGAACAAAAATGAGTGTAAAAAGAGCTGTTACTGTTTGCTCTCTTGATGTGGCACTAGACATCCTGAAGGGTCCTTTCCCCCCTGAGGATACAATTGCAACACGCACATACTTAAAACAATGTCACAATTTGTTTAGAATATTTAATAATACAGAACTTGACCCTTTATGCTATAAACAGCTACTTTCTATAATGTTTTGGTTTGACAGCTGGTACCAGGAGACAAAACAGACAACTGCGCAGGCAAGTGGCAGTCTCAAAGACCACTGGAAAAAATTTATTCCTCGTCTTACATACAAGGATCTAAAAAGAACCATTAGAGCTTTCTTGGGGGTGGTTCAGTATGTGCAGATGCATTATCCAGAATTGCACATCATTCCAAAGTCCATGTGCCAGGATGATGTGGAAAATTACTTTTCACTTCAAAGGGCAAGGGTTTCAGGAGGAAAACCAACCACTTTACAGTTTTTTGAGTCTTCAGCTACCCTCGAAACAGAACTACTGGTATCATCTGAAATGAAAGACCTGAAGGGAACCTGTGGTTCTTATGATTGGGCTGCTCTTCCTAATCTTGTTTCATTACCCCTATCAAAACCAAAATTAACATGTGAAAATACAAATAGCTTTACTGAAAAAGATGGCTGGGAATTGTGTTCTACTGAGTTAAACTCTGGAAGTGCCACTGAAGACATTGTGCCATGGGAATTTGACGAAAACTTTCATGATGCAGCAGAAAAAATGCAGATATCAAGGCATGTTAAACAGACTGTAGAATATATTGATCTATTTTCACCTACTACAGTTCTTCAAACTTTCCAGCCCCTACTAACTGCTCTGCATGCAAGTGAGAACCATAGACATGTAGCCCTGTTTGCTAGAAAACTTGACTTTTTTTTGAGAACACATTTCTTTACTGGAAACTGGTCTTATGCCTCACTTCAAGAAGCAATAAAAAAAATTAAGAGTGAAAAGGCATTATGCTTTTACTGGAAAAAACTCTTGAGAGAAATCCACATTCCAGAATCCCAAATTAAATTATCTACTGATGTTCTTTCTGCTTTTGTCAGAAAGTTTTCCAAGAGAAGGTGTGTTACCTATTTAGCCAAAGATGGGCTTTCACCCCTCCATGAAGAAGATGAATCAGCCATAAGACCAAATGTTGAAAAAATTAAAAAAAACAGATGAACAAAAGAAAGCTGAAACAAATGCAGGTGCAACAAATATTTGTTTTCGTTGCCATAAGCAAGGTCACTGGGCTTCTGATTGTCTAGAAGGACATGAAGAAGAGTGGCTGACCAAACAAAAGTGTTTTCAATGTGGCCAACAGGGCCACTTAAAATCTGTATGTCCTAAAAAATTTGAAGACCAAAAAAATCCCAAGACTACAATTATGCAAAACAAACCTCCCACTGTGAAGAAGACATGGTACCATGCTGGCATATCACTGCCAAGGCTATTAAGTACTTTATCACAAAAAAGTCTGGATCATTTCCAATGTTACAAACCAATTTCCAGTACAGCCAGTAATGATCCAAAATACTTTAAACAAAGAAGCACCAAGTGGTTTGAGGTCCGTAAGGGTATAATAAATGCCAGCAAGGCTGCAACAGCCCTTGGATGGTACGGAAAAAAGGCAATGACTGATTACTGGAATCAACTATCAAATGATTTGCATGGCTCACAAAATGAAGCAGTTGATCATGAATCAAATCTGGCTATGTTGTGGGGCTCTATGAATGAGCACAGTGCTCTAGTTACATACCTAAAGAAATTCTTTTCTCAAAGCAAACATGGAGCCACTGTTAAAGAAACTGGAATTTGGTTCTTAAAGAACAGCAATAATCAAAACTGGCTAGGTTCTTCCCCAGATGGCATTATAGAGGAAAATGGCAAACTAACAACTGTCCTAGAGATGAAATGTCCTTTTATGGGTGGCAAACCAGTTCCATACAAAAAGGTTTGTGTAAACCACATCCCTCAAATTATGTTACAAATGTGTTGTACGTCAACGCAGCAATGTCACTACATTGTAGGACACCTGTTGGTACTAAAGTGTTCCTTATTGAGCGAGATGATAAATATCTGGAATTACTTTTGAATTACTTATACAAATTTTGGAATCTTGCTGCTGGTGAAACAGAACCAGCATGGCATGAAGATGTTTTTGGTTTAAAGCAAATGAGTATGCAAATTGCTGCAAAAACTCCTTGCATACGTTTCACGTCTAATTCTCTTATTACCCCTGACATTCTCTCCAATGACAACATTAAGAAGTTTGAATATAACACCAAACCCTTAAAGCAAACAACAGTTACACGAAAGTGTCAGGGTTGCAAAGATGAGGAATGGAAGTGCAAACTCAACCCATGCGAGGTACGAAGAAAAAGAGCATTAAATTCAGTTAATTCACAGCAAATGTCATACCAATCGTACAAGTATGGTTCAAATGGAATACATAACAGCTGTCATCAAGACACTTTCCTTGAATTGATTTATCATAGTTTCAAACGCCATTTTGATTGCTCTTTAAATACGAAACTAACAGAAGGCTTGAAACAGCTACTTGAAGCTTTTGTGTTGAGGGAGAAAGGTAAATTTCACGAAAGTAAAATGACACTATGGAAGTGGTTGAGAGATAAGACAGAAAGTGGGTTTACATATTATGCATATGGAAAAGAAGCCTCTCTCATCTCCATTATCTACAGGCTTCTAGAATCAATGCCTGGTGAACTTCGAGACACATTTTCAATCAAAACAAATTATTCATACACTTGTGGAAATGCCAAAAGCCACAATTCATGTCGCAGTTTCACTCATAGTGTGTTTCCAATTTCCACTGATGATGTTTTAGAAACACACCTCTTCTTAAACTCAAATGACTTTGATGTTATTCAAGTGATAAAACACAAATTGACATTAAATGATTTTACACCAGCATCAAAATGCTCTGTCCTGACAAAAATTGATGGAAATGATATATGTACCAGTGATTCTGAATGCACGGTCAATAATTGACAACACATGTGGTGCAACACTGCTGGGTTCAACGAGTGTAACAAACACACCTGATATTTTCTTTGTAGGGTACACACACAACTCTTCTAAGGGGTATACGTATACTCCAAACCTAGGCAAGGGAAACACCACAATTGAAGTCAACAACTGTACATACAGATTGTCTGGTATTGTTTACTTAAAATCACATCACTACTGGTGCGAGGTGTATTCTACTCAAAAACACTTAAAAAAGGGATGGTTTGCCTATAATGGTTTATGGAATAATGGCAAAGCAACCTTTGTTGGTCTAAAGCCATTATTTTTAGAAAAGGAGAGTTTGTATCTTTTAATGTTTGAACAAAGCAAAACAAAGCATCCTACAATCTTAAGCAATCCTTGTGTTACTTTTTACAAGTCCATTCATTCAAATAATCAAGAAATCATTAAGGAAATTGTTCAGCAACATAAATGCCTGCTGTCCTTAAGTGACAATAAAGCAAAACTGGCAAACATTAAAGCAATTCTACAGTATCACAATATCCCTATGAAATTAAATATGAAAATTGCTGACCTAAGTGACCTTCTGTTACAGCACTGTAACACCACAACAACTGTACCTATAACATTTGTATCTGATTTTAGTATTGATAATTATACCGAGGCTTCTAAGAGAGACAATTTCAGTCAAAATGAACTAGCTGATTTTGTGCCTGCAACTTTCATTAATGACTCAAATATGATTACATTGGTACAAGCAGGGGAAGATATTTCCGAAACAAACAATTTAAAACGACGCGATTTAACCCCTGTAAAACAAGGATATACACCAGAAAGGCATCCCACAAAAAAACAGAAATCTCAACCAAGGGTAACAGAAACAACAAGTTGTGTTGACGAAAATTCACACGAATCTATTAGTGAACCCCGATTTAGTTATTTAAATCCTTTAAGGACATCCTTTAAAGAAATGGTTTATGCCCTGCAGGAAGAAAGCAATTTCTCTTCTAACGAAAGTGATAATGTTGATGTGGAGCATGGGAGAGGAACATCCCCTGCGTAAGTCAGAATAATTTGTATTTTATACAGCTGGAAGAACCAACTGAAAATGAAAAGCAACTGATACAAAGGAAACTGTTCATGGCTGAATCATTTGACTTTTACTATGATTTTAAATGGTAATGATTTTCATGAACTGTGTAGTTCCTCACTGGCTACCCCCAATGCATGGCTCCTACACAAACATTAAAAGTGGATTTTACAATTTTACAGTCTAAAGAAAATACATACTTCCACAAAATTCCAAGAGTAGTATTTAATCTTAAATTGTGACAGTTGCACTAGCAAAGTTATATGGCAATAAAGAAATTTCAATATAATACTGTATTAAGTTCAGATTTCTCACCTGTGTACCATGAAGTCTTGACTAAAGCAGCTCCTTCCCCTCAGCCGCTCGGATGTTCAACTTTGAGGGGAAAGACGTGAAGATCCACGAATGCTTAAAGTCTGATACTCCACATACACAAAGAACAATATATCCTGTGCCAAACCTCCTATTTCTGTTACAAGACAACGTAAATTCGCTATGCAGTGACCCTCGAAAGCGCGACCTGTTGACAGATTTCCTCGAACATTCTACACTTGGAGAGCGAGTTTCAGTTAATTTAAAAAATAATCTATCGTCTGATCTACCAGAAAAATACCAAAAAAGAGTCGGTTATCTTCCCAATTGTCTCTGCATTTTTTACTTTAGTAAATGAAGGAATGTAAGCGAGGAAAATGCCACATTTGTAGATCGTCCTACGATTGCCACTTCGCCCGCCATCTTGAAAACCACTAGCGCGAAGCGTGACGTCATACTGGCAGTGATGATTGAACCAATATCTTCCTTGGAGACACCTCCCCCCCCCTGAATTTGTCAGTTTGGCTTGTGTTGAACTGAACCTGTAGTGATTCATCATGACCGACCCTCAACATGGATAACTTTCTTTACTTACTCTAGCTTTCTCCACTCCGTTAAGACTCAAAAGGAATTTTTGAGGACTGTAAACTTCACTGAGCGAGGTATGCAGGGGTGAATTTAATAGAACATTTACAAGTGCATTTTACAAGCGTAGCTATCGTTTCTGAGGTTGAAAACAATAGCTACGCTTGCACATTACTCTTGTAAATGTTTTATTAAATTTACCCCAGGTGCAGACAAACACTGTGAGGGTGTGCTTTACGTCTATTGAGGCTGCACTTACTTCGTTCAGCGAATTTCCCCCGACCCCAGCGTGGAGTCGAGGAGACAGGTGTACTACTCAAAGCAGTCAAACGCAAAACCTAAGTGCCAATATTTGTTGCCACTGTCATTATCGTCAGTCTCCATAAGAACAAACCAGGTAAATGTGGTGATTGACAGTTACTTTCTTTGTCGGGGGTTGAAGCGGAATATTTTCACTTTAAATATTCATTATTCCCCGCCCATTTTTCACAAGTATTCATTATTCCTTACCTATTTTGAGATCAATATTCATTATTCCTTTAAATAGGTTGATGTTCCCAGGTATACAATTTTCAGACCCACAAAACGAGAGCGGTCAAATATTCTATTCCAATTCACAAGTTGTGCACAGGACACTGGACATTGTTCTGCTGCTATCCTTCTGGAAGGTGTTAGTTCATCACTTATTACATGCTTTTTTAATGGTGCCCTCTAGTTACACCTTCAATGGCCTTGATTAAAGTGTAAGACGCATGTGGCTTCTTTATTTGCTGACTAGCAAAATAGTACCCCCCAAAAAATAAGCCAAGCAACATGTTTCAGTGAAAAGCTTTATTAAACAAACAATGACGACAATGCGGTCCAACCAATGAGTCTATATAATCTGGAAAACAATGAAGTGTTGCACGATGTTTATAACAAGTTCTTTTGTAGGCCATTGTACAAACTTGTTCGAAAACGCGTTTATCTCCTTAACATCATCACTCGTGCAATCAAGTCGAAATTAGTGCACCTAACAGAAATACATAATATCACACCCGCTTTAAGCGAAACATAGTCTTTTGAAGCACGTACAAAGACAACAACTGTACGTAACCATAACGACTTGTCTATCAAGAGTTACTTCTAAACCAATAAGTGAACAACGGATAAAAGATAAATGTAGTGTTTGCCTTCAGGAATAACAGGAACGGTACAAGTGCCCACAAGTACGTCAACCGCTACATAATTTAAAAGTAGCATTCTGTTACCAATCTGAGTATCATTCCTATATCATGACACATTTTACATTGAGCACCGCTTTATACGTTATCTATTTTCAGCTGTAGCTGTTAGATCAGCTTTGTGATTTTTCAAAAAAGTTCGACATCACCGTAATCTAATACGGGTTGCTGTTCTCCCTGTTCGTGTACGACAAGAAACCCTGGATGGTCCTCCCGGCTGTTCGTCGTCTGAGGCATCTGAAGCCTCATCCTCGGAGTCAATGTCACTGTCTACGCCTCCTTTGAGTATCCGCTCAATTCTTAAAACTTCTTGCTGCGAAATTGTGTACAGTTTTTCATTTGGCAGACCCTCATTGACTACAACTTCGACGCGGTCAATAACTGAATACGGCGAATTTCGACAATCTGAATATGACTCTTTAAAGGTGTATTTGTCTCCCGTTTCACAGTTGTCGAGCCATGTTATGCTCATACAGTCGTCAACGAAATCTATCCCGTCATTGCTCCCTTTCTTGATCAGCAAATCTTTCATAAGAACGGCAAGGAAAAATCCCCATTCCTCTTTTTTTCTACCGTGTTTCACTGCAATGGTCTCATTTTGTTTGAACAAGATGTCGTACTGAATAACTCGATTATCCTGGGAATAGCTTGACGAATTAGCATGACCTGCGGCCAAGTCTTCTGTGAGGACATCACAACTCGAATCTTGGCGCTGCTGTAAAGAGAATGAAATAGGATAAGGTAGCTGGCCGGTTTCTTCTTTACTCTTGTCTCTTACGGTATGCTGGCGAACGCTTCGTCCAAATGAAATGGCAAATTCACGTAAAGTTTTCTTCTCTTCAAGAGATAAATTTTGCAGATCACTTTGTACTGCATCGACAATTGCCTGTGGAATGGGCGGAGGAGTGTTAAGCACTTTGTTAGGATAATAACTCTTGG
>OZ034970.1:52581264-52747764 GCA_964030785.1 Siderastrea siderea
AATTTTTATCTCATTACAAGAAGAGTATCTACAATGATACATTCCTCGAGTTCCTTCACGTGACTCATTGCTCAAAAAAGGCTAATTTTTTTCCGACCCCATCTTGACGGGTAGGCAACGCAGTTAGAAATTATAGTGTTTGTATGGGAATCCGATGGCAAATATTTTTCTGGACAACTTATGAATCGTAAAGTAAACATACTAGGCAAGAGTTTTTATTGACCAAGTTTGGAAGATGTAGCTGGTCTAGAAAGCGTTCAGTTACGTTTTTAATTTTCCATACATTTGCCTATAATTTTTTTCCCGCGAACCGCGTCAATTTACGGGAAAATATAGACAACTGGATGGAAAATTAAAAACGTAACTAAACGCTTTCTAGCCAAGCTACATCTTTCAAACTTGGTGAATAAAAACTTTTGCCTAGCATTTTAACTTTACAATTCATAAGTTGTCCAGAATTCAATTTTTGAAAAAAATATTGCCGTCGGATTTCCATACACACACTATAATTTCTAACTGCGTTGCCTACCTGTCAAGATGGCGTAGAAAACCGTGATAAGGCCAATTAAAACATTTTTTTCGTGGTGTTCTGTTTTCCAACGTGGAATCTGTGAGCTTCAATGTGAGCTAACAAACGGATAAAAATGTTTAGATTCGTTAGTTGGCAGAGTTGAAGGGCCAAAAGTTTTCAAGTTCGATTCAAGTCTACTTTGAGATCGACTTTGAGGCTTGTGAACTATCATTGTTCATTCAATTGCAGAAAAATAGTATGTTATCCTTTTCACCTTTCACTGTGACTTCTTGTCTGTAGCGTTATTTGGTTTCGCTGGCAGACTGAAGTCAACATGAGTTTCGGATGAGTTTATTAGCGGTCAAATGGCGAAGATGCATGGATCTACTTAGATTTCAAACACTACACTTAGAAATCGATTAGAAAAGAACTCTCGATTTTTATTGTTGTTGTCGTCGTTGTTGTAAGCTTATGGTTTGGAAATCTGTTCAAGTTAAAAATAGTTTAAAAGCTTTACTTACCTGTCTTTCCTGTGCTTTCCCATCTTTACAAGTCCGAATAGTTCTTAGACCGTAACCAAAGCGTCGAAATTTAAAGCGGTCAACTGAAGCATGTGCTTTGAAAGTGACGTCACAAGAAAATATCTCCCTTGGGGAGTAGTCCGCGTTGCAAATTTTGTAAGCTTAACATGAGGCAGAGCGCCTGCCAAATATCGAAAATACAGAACACCTGCGATTCTCATTTGGAGACAGAGAGGGTGAGGAGAACTTATTTTCTCTTTGCAAGTATTCAATATTCTTGATTAAAAAACTGAATATTCAATATTCCTTACAATTTTGAGCCAATATTCAATATTCCTTTACAATTTTAAGCCAGTATTCAATATTCATTATTCCGCTTCAACCCCCGATTCTTTGGAATGGACTCTCAACGTCAAAACGTTTAAGTTGTCACCAACGGTTTTACGTTCAACTGCTGTGAAACCAACGGCCACTTCCCTACAACAGTGATGTCTCTTTTGACCTGGATACCGATCCTTTTACTTTTATACACGTTCTCAAATCTCCCTAGCTCTGTCCTGTAGCTGTAGAAGGGTATATTTATAGATGCCATGCTGCCTTAGCATTTCTGGATTATCGGTTTTTTGGTTTATTTTGCAACCTCGAGGTTTGCCCTCCCTTCATACCAGTTTGACTTGATGTTACAGTTCGCGGACAAAATTTTGCCACGCCCTATGTTATTTCATGGATTTTCTTTCTCAAACTCGTGATCCTCTCATTACAGCTCTCGGAAGCAGCGCATGCGCGATTGCGCAAAGCCCAGTCTCGGAGGCGGATCAACAAAGACACCAAATCAACGCTGGCCAAATGGCTCAAACAACTGCAGTTCAAGATGGCGCTCGCCGAACAGTCGCCAGATGGCTCCTTGTTTATATAAAGACGTATCCATGGCAACCTCGATATCGTACTTACTGCCCACGTCCAAAACAAGCATTGGTGGAAAATGCGCTGTAAAAACTATAGTACCTCATATTCACTTCACGATTCATGTGAAATGCAAATGTACGACTCATTGATTGTAAACTTTTTAAAATTGCTTAAAAAAAGGGGGCATGGTAAATGTACAGTTTAGAGTCAGGGCATCTTCTTTTTGAAGCAAAAGGATACTGCTTCAAGTCTGAAGTCGAATCATTCTCGAAAGAACATTTTGTAAATACAGATTTGTCCTATAAAGAAGCAAATATGATAAGTCAAATGAATATAAAATTAACCTATCATTTCAAAATGAAGGGGATGCTTACATGTGAATTATTGAGAAAAAGATGGTAATAAAAATAGTCAGGAAAGTTTGTGTGTTCTTGCACCACTCTCCTATCTTGGTTTTTCTGGAAAAATGGGTTGCTCCTATTCTGCGATTACAGTCTTACGCAAACGAAGAGCTTTAATTAGAAAACTGGAATCACTCAAATTGACTACAGTTCGGCACAACCAAGAAATTGACGCTAGTATTCTATATCAGAATTGCCAATGATAGCTTGGGATTGCAAAAGGTGGTCGTCGGTCGCAGTTAACGAGATAGTCAGATTCAGACTCGTTCCCAGTCCGTACTTACTTCCCATTCTGGGAAGGACGAAGGAAAAGAGCGACGGGGAACCAGTCTGAGTCAAATTAACAAGGCTTTCAGATAAGAAAATACCTCAGAGCTTTCGTCTGGGCCAAAAAAGTGATCGCAATAACCAGTTGATCATATCAACGAGGTGGTCGGTGCTGGCTGGGTCGGGAAATCAGTAGCACGCGAAATGAACACTATGTAATAGACAACATGCCAAATTTTTGACGCTTATTAATCGCATATTTTAACTTATTTGAGGAGTGAAATAGTTTGGACTAAAAGCTAGTCTATCCATTAATAGGAAGAACCTCATTCAAGTACATTTTAGAGGGCAGTACTGAACAACGCAATGCGAATCAGTGTTCCTTTCGTCATTGTAAATTAGTCTCGCTCAAGTACTGGGGTTCTTTGCACTTGAGTTGAAAGCAATCTTCCTCCCAGTTCCAATGCAAACGAAAATCAGTCCTCAAAACAATTTAGAAAGAAAATAAATCCAGCCATCTGAAAACGTAAAGAAAAATCTTAACAATCAAACGCCGATCTTAACCTATAGCTCTGTTTCCAAAAGAAATGGCGGCCATTTTGAAGCGTAACCAATTTTGAGCGTTTTCGAACACTGCCCCTTCTACAGCCGAAGCGACCAGCTTTTCCATCAGGAAAGGCCGCCTCTCCTGATCCTGTACGGTGTCCATGGTTTACAGGAGATGGCGGTGGTTTCTCATGAGAAATCTAAATACGATATCAAAGGCGGTAGTGTATTAAAGGCCTTGAGCAAAATGGTTGGTCATAAAATTTTGCACGAAGTCAATTAAGCGGGAAGGGATCGGAACGCCTGGGTAATACAGAGAGCTGTGTATCTAAGCGGGATCCTCATCAGAGTCAAACTGTTATATCCTACTGTACTTCGATCACTGAGTTCGATAATTAGCGGTTTTAAAGGCTCTACACGGCTTTATCAAACTTACAACCTAAAAACTTGAGACTGACGTTTTTAATCGAAGTTAAGTCGCCAAGAGGTGACGAATTGTAACTCACAGTGGTGTACGCCCGCGTCCATGTTGGACAGTAAAGGGGCATGGGGTTTAGTTTTTTTTTTCTTTTTAACAGTTTCTTGGGAATATGGCGAGTCCCGGTACGTATCCTCTGGTCTTTAAAGTTTTATCGACAATATATAACTTTGGGAAAGGTTAGAAGAATTGACAAAAAAAGAACGTTTGATAAATTCAGTTGCAGTCCATAGAGTATATGTGTGAGCTACCTGCCAATTTTCAGGAGCACCCAAAGGATGATGGGGGCCAAGCAAGGGTATATTTGCTGGCTGAGAGAAATGTGTCTTTCGATTTGCTGGGAAAATTCCAACTTTTAGCCAAGAAACTCAAAAAGTAATATAATTCACTGAAAAGAAAGCCATTTCCCATATCAGTACTAGTTGTTGTACATAGTATATATTATTTTGTAACTACTCCCGAGCGGAGAGTTCGTACCGAATTGAGATTGCCTTTATATCTGCGCGTTGCAGGTACCGGGGTCACCTCGCACCGGTATTGACCCGTAACATAATTAGATTTTGGACTCCGTGTAAACGAGTACAGAGCCTCAATAGGGAACCGGAAGGACTTTGTATATTCGTACCCGGTGACATACAAACACCCCTTAGGCTCAAACCTTTTTATTTTTCAGTTAATAAGGCAGTTGGGAATTTTGTTTACCCTGTATGATTTGTCAAATGGTCCTCGAAATTGGGATAAGCAGAAGACAACGAATACCACGACAAAAGTTAACCAAGACCAAAACTGTTTAATAGCTTCTGAGCTCTGTTTACAACTGATGCCAGACTCGAATGATGATTAAAGCTTTGCTATTGCTCTTTACTTCGACCAGGCCAATCAACTGTCAAATGCAGGTCAATCTAAAACTTAAGCTAACGTAATACCTTGCGTAGTAGGTCGTATGCAAAAGTAAGAATGCACACGAGAAAGACTAATATAAGATTAACATATTTCTCTTCCAGGTAAACAGTGTCGAAATCTTTTTCACGCTAAATTTTCGACATCGTTCCCTAAGTATCTGGCCGAAACAAAGTAAAGAGAGCAACACAAAAATTACAAGGAACATTTTTATCGATTACAAATTATGTCATTTCTTACCTAAACATAAGTTAAAATACAGATTGAAGATTGTTACATAACAGTGTTTCTAGACGAAAGTTACGTTAATTTTAGAACACCACTTTCTTGTCTATTCTCGACTTATTCAAGGTTCCGCATTCGAGTCCGAGTACGACGTGCTTCTGGTCTTGGTACACTTCACGAACACTATTAACAATCAAATATCTTGTCCAACGCTTGCAATTTAAACGTTTCCCTCTAAAAACAAACCCACTAAAAAAGCAAGAGATATTCAATATTAATATTACAAGTGGTACGAATTCAGCAGGAAACACGAAGAAATTACACTTAAAAATGATCAAAGCAAGGTAAAACAAGTCATTTTCAGGAAAACGCTAACGGATGTCAAAACTTGAGATCAAAAACCAAAACAAGCAAATAGATGGACTGTACATTTCTTTATGAGGATTAACTCCGGATGAACGATTAGCAACGGATGAACGAATCGAACATCTTACAACCTCGGTTTCATGCCAAAATGAAAATCGCACCAAGGAATAAATGTTAAAACCTTATCAACGTACTACTAAGAACGAACAATCGAAAACGTTGCGATCATCATCATTTCAAACTAACACACTCACTATTCCCAGTATTCTAAAGAACCACAAAATACATGACACAAATATTCTTTAAACCACAATGCATACGATAACTGCACTCATTTTGAAAGAAAATCCTGCTTCATCACTTAGCTATAAAGCGTAAATAAAATATGAAACTTATGAATTTTCTGTGCAACGCTTATCCTGAAAAATTTCGTATTTTTATCATTTAACAAATCGCAAACTGTTGTATAAAACTTTATTGTGGGTATGTGCAAGTTAAGTTGTGACCTATAAATTCCTCATTTGCTAATGTAACAATGACTATTTTATTCTGTTTGAAGGAGTTTATCCCCCGAAATGCAGTTCGCTTCGACTTTCTTCAGTATTAAGAGCTTTTCTTGACTATTCGTTATTTCCTGATCCCTCTCTCAGTCTAACTGTATAACAAACGGTACTTATTGTCACTATGTATGCGAAGGCCGGGCAAAACTGGGATACGCATCACGTGGATTGTGTGTTGGGAACTCAACGCCATACAACAAATCTAGGGAAACTTTAGCTCAGGGCAACTCGTTAATAAAGGAAAGAGAGTTAAATAATTGCTCATGAATAATTAAAATTTTCAAGGAGCTAATTTCCTTGTATTTCTTTGAATTTCTTTTCCCCTAGGGATTGTTTGGGCAAGCTCTTGCTGCCCTTTCTACATTTGAACGAAGGAAAACTACAGGAACTTTGGCTAAATATTTCAGATACTATTTGAGAGAAAATATCAACGAGTGAGTAAATATGGCTCCTTAATGCAACTAATCATGCCCAACTAATGAATTTCAAGAAAACATTTAAAGTTTTTTGTTCTGGAGATTAGCTTCTCCTCGCTATGTGAAATCAAGTCCAAGTGAGTAATGTCAAGTAAATGTTTCAAGAAATGCCCGAAAGTATATAAAAGGCACCTACATCTTGATGTTAAAAAATGACACGAGCTCGAAGCTAAAGCAGTTGGCCATTGTTTCAATGCTGAAGCCGAGAATCTGTTTGCAAACCGCCGCTCATTGGACTGAACGCTCGTTACATTTTAAAGCCGGAAAGAGCTGGTATATAACTCTTTGGAAATATACGATCATAAAATGTTATAACTGTTTGATCGGGAAATTTCCCTGAAAAGCGTAAAACTCAAATCAACCGTGAAGTAGAAACAGCTCTATATATTAAAAGTACTCTTGAATTCGAAACCTCTAGAACTTCCTGTTTACAGAGAATATGCAAAACCATTGAGCCTTTCTAGAAGGAAAAAAAATAATGATAATTTCAGTGTAGTTCGTTCAAACACGGTCTGAGTTTTGTCTGTCTCCTGAGCATTCGTTATGTGAAGACGATTCAGTAACAAAGATGTAGATAAATCTTGAAATAAATGCCACGATAAGGATACGTAGTAGGCGGATCTATCAAAATGCTATTGAAAGAGTCATTTTTCCTCTTCAATTATCATTTCGTGGTCTTCTGGCTCTACCGGCGGCTTGGAGCGAGTTCCATTCGAAAGCCTTGAGCAAGTCCTTCACCTTAGCACCATCGGCAAAGAATTCTGTTAATAGCATTTCTGGATCAACCAGACCCGCTTCCAACTTATCAGCATTGAATGGCCATTGCCGCTGAATTTTCCTTGGAGGCTCTGGCAGCGTTGTAGACCAACAATAGACATTTATGGCCTCTTTACACTCGTCTGGGTAGTCGTAAAAAAGGCCAGGGTGGATGGTTCTCCCGTCGTTATTTGAAATTGGTACAAGCAGGATGGGCGGCAGGTAATCAAGTTCCATATGTAGCTGAAGAAGCCGTGCGTAGACCAAGCTCTGGTGAAGGTACCATCCATATGTAGTGGATTTCTTCCAAAACCCTAACAGGTCCACAACTTTCCAATCCACAATGACGTACTTGTCACATTTTTTTTCTTTGTCATAATACCAGCCTATTGCATCAGCTTCAGCATCCTGCCACAGGTCGACTTTGGGCGCTGCGTCTTCTTTGTTATAAACGTAGCCATACAGAGGAAAATCGCATTCGAAAAGCTTTATGTCAAACTTTTCCTTGATAGTCTTAAACAATTCGTCGGCCAACTTTTCATCTGCCTTTTCTTCAATCTTTTTCTTCGCCAGTCTACTGCTAAGAAGTTTGTGCCAATAGAGACCAAGTGTAGTGTCATATGGAGGGCCATACGTTTTCTCAGATCCTTCTGCTTGCAATTCTAGTTGCCCTTCGTCTCGCTTTAAGCTGCCAAATTTCTCTCTGATCACTTCATTCATCTAGAACGAAAAAACAACCCTCTTGTAATCGGTGATCAGACAAACACGTATTATGTAACTGTTTCACTTATACAGAAAGAAAAACAAAAACGCTAAGTTTTCAATGTGTTAAGATTATCGTAGACACCTTATACAGGACTGCCTTATCGGCGGGCGAGTTCTGTCTGTATAAAGGAGAACATCAACACTCTCCGACGAACATTGGCGGAGTAATTCTGTTTGTAGAAAGACGAACAAAAAAAAACACTCGCCAATGATCATCGGCGAGGTAGCTCTGTCTGTATAAAGATCAACACCAAAATTCGCTGATCGATGTTCATCGGCGAGGTAGTTCTGTCTGTGTAAAAAAAGAAGTCCAAAACTTGCCATTGAACATCCTGGGGAGAATGTTCATCTCCACGTTAGTTAGAACAATGTTCTCCACAAGTCACCGTTTTTTAAAGGTCTTAATGGGTTTATTCAATCAATTTTGATCTCGAGTCACAGTTCGTCAACTAACGCGCACTCACAAAGTAATAATCTGACACTACTATATATATAGATATTTGTATGGTATGGAAGCGTCCTAGATCCTGGATCACGTAGCAATTTCCGGTATCTGTCAAAAGGCTTCTAATGATTGGTTCCTTCAGACCACAAGTGAACGTATGCCACGATAAACAACAAATAAATCGAATGCTAAACATCATTATCTCACGCAATCTACAATAAGCTCCAGTCTCCAAAAATCCTCAAATAAGAACACCAAAACTCGCCCATGATCATTGGCGAAGTAATTCTGTCTGTATTTTAGGAAAACCCCAAAACTCGCCGATAATCATCAGCGAAGTAGTTTTGCCTTTAACTGATAAAGAAGAACCACAAACCTCGCCGATATACTTCCGCCTCCAGCGAAGTAATTCCGTCTGTATGAAGAAGAACCCAAAAAACCCGCCGATGCTCAGCGTCGAGGTAGTTGTGTCTATATAAAAAAGAAATCCGAAACTCGCCGATCATCATCGGCGAGGTAGTTCTGTCTTTTAAATAAAGAAGAACCACAAACCTCACCGATTTTTTAAACTTCCGCGTCCCCCGAAGTAATTAACAGAACTCGCCAATGATCATCGGCGAGTTTTGGTGTTCATCTTTACACAGACAGAACTACCTCGCCGATGAACATCAGATCAGCGAGTTTTGGTGTTCTCCTTTATGGAGACAGAACTGCCTCGCCAATGAACATCGGCGAGTTTTGGTGTTCTCCTTTATACAGAGACGGAATTACTTCACTGTTTACATGCATAGCCAACATATACTTATTACAGATTTAAAAGATTTGTGTTCCTTGTACTACTTACGTTTCCTTTATAATATCTTATCCTCTTCCAGTCGGTTTGATCTGACGCAACTAAACAACCGGCCACAGAATTTCCAACCTCAGCGATCTTAGGTTTCTTCCCTTTGATGTTTGTCCTACAAGCGTTTAGCCTCTCTTTCGCAGCAGTTTCTTGATTCTTCTCATCCTCGGTGATCTTCTCCCCTGAATCCTGGGATGGACCATGCTTTCCCTCTATTTCCATTGCTTAACTTTTACGAGTGTTTACTCGAGAACGTAGAGCGTTATGATTTTTGTGTGTCTCTGCGAGCTTATACATGCACTTAACTTGAGCTTAAGGCTTTTCGAGCGTTGGGGAGGCTGACACGAAAGCTTTTAGAGGAGTGTGCCGCCCACTCGTTTCCCATGACGCGTCTTCAAAAACAGTACGGTAGCCAATTAAAATCACTTCCGGTTATCCAAACGTCAACGCACTGCCAGCCATCGACTAGCGATGTAATGGCCGCTGAGAAGAATTGTGATATTTGCCTGGTGAGTCTTTGCACCGTTCCACTTTTCTGCGAAACCAACGACAAAGAATTTCCAAGCGCTTTAAGCGGGAAGCCAGTAACAGTCGCAAAATTGTTCCTAGATGTCTTGACAAAGAAAGGCAACCGTTGGTGTGCAAAAAGTGCGCGAGGAAATTAGAGCCCCGTTAAGGGAGGCTACGAAGGTCGCTAGTCTGAATTTCAAAACCCTTCATTTCACGTATTTAGCAGGAAGCCATGTCCCTGTCGGTATTTTACTATTGAGTTTGCGCTTGTCTTCGTCGCTGTCGCAGTTTCAATCATGCCATCTTTGTGTCGTTTGTCGCCATTTCATCCTTTCAAGGCCATGTCGCTTGTCGAAATTTACCCTAACAGGGCCTCAAAATAGTGAACTGTTATGTTGTATTTGGAAATACAGCGAGCATTTGATGGTAGTTCTGGCGATGAGCAATCTGAAGAAATTGTGGCTCCATCAGAGTTATAGAATGGGGTTGGAAGGCCCGCACGACTCCTACTTCACATCTTTGTAAGCCAAGCGTTATTTAACTCGGTCTTTCTACCAATTTTGCTTCTAAGACTTTTGTAGAGGGTTAAATTTGGAGGATTTTTAGATTGTGATTGAATTGAGCCGTTAGAGCTTAGACGTCGCATTTTAAAGGAGCTACGTCACAGATAACGCAACTTGAAAAAGCTGGCAAGTTTTTTCAAGTTTGTCCTTCGTAATCCGTCTTAATCTCCCTCAGTCGTAACCATCCTTGATTAGTTTTCGTTAATTATTACTTCTTTGGTGTTTTTCTACCTTAGGAAACTATTATTTTGAGGTTTCCGTTAATGAGAAAATAATTTTGTCAGATCAGAAAAATAAATGAAAACGCCGTGACATAGTTCCTTTAAAGACTTGGATCTCAAGCGGGGCCATATCTGATCGTTTTCTCATATCTGTATGATCCAGGTGTATGATCCTGTGTATGATCATTACGCCTGATTGTTATTCTCGGTTATATTTGACCTCTGATCGTCTATTAAGCGACTGTACTGATAGTGTGGTTTTGATGCCGGTGTTGGCATATTAGCCCGGGGGGTACTCCATTATATATGCTACATAGATATGTGCGGCGCCAAAGGGTATAGTTTTCGAGCCGTTTTAGTCTGAAATAGGGTATAGGTTTTGGCCATCTTGGTCTGTAATAGGGTTAGATTTTTGCAATGTGGTCGGGAATTGGGATTGGTTTTTACAAAAAGATACTTTTAAAATTATTTTCTTCTCTTGAGAAGTGTGTTTTGAATAATATCGGAATCTTAAAGCCCTTCTCAAACGTATACGCAAATCGAAGCAGTTCCTTGCAGGTCTGAAATAGGGTATAGAATTTTGAAACGTCTATAAGATGTGACCACAATCAAGATCTTGCTGTTTGTAAAGTTACTAAAATAAACTATAATGAAAAAACAGCAAAGAAAAACGACGAGCGAGTTGGTTTTGCCGATATTTCGGACAGTCAAGCCGTCCTTCTTCCGGGGATTAAATGAAAATACGGATAGTCGTTACAATATGTAGGAAAACGGTTACAGTAGATATATGATACGATTGTTTGGAATTTAAAATTAAAACAAGCCAATAAGGACGACATAAAATTACCATGAATAAACAAAGAGAAGTGTAAAAATAAATAAAGAAATAAAAAAGAGGATTAATAGTCATCTCTGTTTATACCATGTGGTTGCATAATTTTGGCCTTATCTATATAAAATGATTCGCGAGCTCTACGTATGGATTCTCTTTTAGAATTAATGAGTTCGAGTGGAATAAGTTCGATGTCCGTGAGTTTGTGTCCTTTTTGATTAAAGTGCTGCGGTACTGCATCGGTGGTCTTGTTTTGTATGGCCGTCTACGATGCTCTCCAAATCTGTCACGTAGTGCGCGTTTTGTTTGTCCGATGTATTCTGCCAGGAGTTCTGCTGGAGCATTTGAAGTGTTTTTGCATTTTCGGCATTTTGGATCATGTGGATTATCGGTTTTTTGGTTTATTTTGCAACCTCGAGGTTTGCCCTCCCTTCATACCAGTTTGACTTGATGTTACAGTTCGCGGACAAAATTTTGCCACGCCCTATGTTATTTCATGGATTTTCTTTCTCAAACTCGTGATCCTCTCATTACAGCTCTCGGAAGCAGCGCATGCGCGATTGCGCAAAGCCCAGTCTCGGAGGCGGATCAACAAAGACACCAAATCAACGCTGGCCAAATGGCTCAAACAACTGCAGTTCAAGATGGCGCTCGCCGAACAGTCGCCAGATGGCTCCTTGTTTATATAAAGACGTATCCATGGCAACCTCGATATCGTACTTACTGCCCACGTCCAAAACAAGCATTGGTGGAAAATGCGCTGTAAAAACTATAGTACCTCATATTCACTTCACGATTCATGTGAAATGCAAATGTACGACTCATTGATTGTAAACTTTTTAAAATTGCTTAAAAAAAGGGGGCATGGTAAATGTACAGTTTAGAGTCAGGGCATCTTCTTTTTGAAGCAAAAGGATACTGCTTCAAGTCTGAAGTCGAATCATTCTCGAAAGAACATTTTGTAAATACAGATTTGTCCTATAAAGAAGCAAATATGATAAGTCAAATGAATATAAAATTAACCTATCATTTCAAAATGAAGGGGATGCTTACATGTGAATTATTGAGAAAAAGATGGTAATAAAAATAGTCAGGAAAGTTTGTGTGTTCTTGCACCACTCTCCTATCTTGGTTTTTCTGGAAAAATGGGTTGCTCCTATTCTGCGATTACAGTCTTACGCAAACGAAGAGCTTTAATTAGAAAACTGGAATCACTCAAATTGACTACAGTTCGGCACAACCAAGAAATTGACGCTAGTATTCTATATCAGAATTGCCAATGATAGCTTGGGATTGCAAAAGGTGGTCGTCGGTCGCAGTTAACGAGATAGTCAGATTCAGACTCGTTCCCAGTCCGTACTTACTTCCCATTCTGGGAAGGACGAAGGAAAAGAGCGACGGGGAACCAGTCTGAGTCAAATTAACAAGGCTTTCAGATAAGAAAATACCTCAGAGCTTTCGTCTGGGCCAAAAAAGTGATCGCAATAACCAGTTGATCATATCAACGAGGTGGTCGGTGCTGGCTGGGTGGGGAAATCAGTAGCACGCGAAATGAACACTATGTAATAGACAACATGCCAAATTTTTGACGCTTATTAATCGCATATTTTAACTTATTTGAGGAGTGAAATAGTTTGGACTAAAAGCTAGTCTATCCATTAATAGGAAGAACCTCATTCAAGTACATTTTAGAGGGCAGTACTGAACAACGCAATGCGAATCAGTGTTCCTTTCGTCATTGTAAATTAGTCTCGCTCAAGTACTGGGGTTCTTTGCACTTGAGTTGAAAGCAATCTTCCTCCCAGTTCCAATGCAAACGAAAATCAGTCCTCAAAACAATTTAGAAAGAAAATAAATCCAGCCATCTGAAAACGTAAAGAAAAATCTTAACAATCAAACGCCGATCTTAACCTATAGCTCTGTTTCCAAAAGAAATGGCGGCCATTTTGAAGCGTAACCAATTTTGAGCGTTTTCGAACACTGCCCCTTCTACAGCCGAAGCGACCAGCTTTTCCATCAGGAAAGGCCGCCTCTCCTGATCCTGTACGGTGTCCATGGTTTACAGGAGATGGCGGTGGTTTCTCATGAGAAATCTAAATACGATATCAAAGGCGGTAGTGTATTAAAGGCCTTGAGCAAAATGGTTGGTCATAAAATTTTGCACGAAGTCAATTAAGCGGGAAGGGATCGGAACGCCTGGGTAATACAGAGAGCTGTGTATCTAAGCGGGATCCTCATCAGAGTCAAACTGTTATATCCTACTGTACTTCGATCACTGAGTTCGATAATTAGCGGTTTTAAAGGCTCTACACGGCTTTATCAAACTTACAACCTAAAAACTTGAGACTGACGTTTTTAATCGAAGTTAAGTCGCCAAGAGGTGACGAATTGTAACTCACAGTGGTGTACGCCCGCGTCCATGTTGGACAGTAAAGGGGCATGGGGTTTAGTTTTTTTTTTCTTTTTAACAGTTTCTTGGGAATATGGCGAGTCCCGGTACGTATCCTCTGGTCTTTAAAGTTTTATCGACAATATATAACTTTGGGAAAGGTTAGAAGAATTGACAAAAAAAGAACGTTTGATAAATTCAGTTGCAGTCCATAGAGTATATGTGTGAGCTACCTGCCAATTTTCAGGAGCACCCAAAGGATGATGGGGGCCAAGCAAGGGTATATTTGCTGGCTGAGAGAAATGTGTCTTTCGATTTGCTGGGAAAATTCCAACTTTTAGCCAAGAAACTCAAAAAGTAATATAATTCACTGAAAAGAAAGCCATTTCCCATATCAGTACTAGTTGTTGTACATAGTATATATTATTTTGTAACTACTCCCGAGCGGAGAGTTCGTACCGAATTGAGATTGCCTTTATATCTGCGCGTTGCAGGTACCGGGGTCACCTCGCACCGGTATTGACCCGTAACATAATTAGATTTTGGACTCCGTGTAAACGAGTACAGAGCCTCAATAGGGAACCGGAAGGACTTTGTATATTCGTACCCGGTGACATACAAACACCCCTTAGGCTCAAACCTTTTTATTTTTCAGTTAATAAGGCAGTTGGGAATTTTGTTTACCCTGTATGATTTGTCAAATGGTCCTCGAAATTGGGATAAGCAGAAGACAACGAATACCACGACAAAAGTTAACCAAGACCAAAACTGTTTAATAGCTTCTGAGCTCTGTTTACAACTGATGCCAGACTCGAATGATGATTAAAGCTTTGCTATTGCTCTTTACTTCGACCAGGCCAATCAACTGTCAAATGCAGGTCAATCTAAAACTTAAGCTAACGTAATACCTTGCGTAGTAGGTCGTATGCAAAAGTAAGAATGCACACGAGAAAGACTAATATAAGATTAACATATTTCTCTTCCAGGTAAACAGTGTCGAAATCTTTTTCACGCTAAATTTTCGACATCGTTCCCTAAGTATCTGGCCGAAACAAAGTAAAGAGAGCAACACAAAAATTACAAGGAACATTTTTATCGATTACAAATTATGTCATTTCTTACCTAAACATAAGTTAAAATACAGATTGAAGATTGTTACATAACAGTGTTTCTAGACGAAAGTTACGTTAATTTTAGAACACCACTTTCTTGTCTATTCTCGACTTATTCAAGGTTCCGCATTCGAGTCCGAGTACGACGTGCTTCTGGTCTTGGTACACTTCACGAACACTATTAACAATCAAATATCTTGTCCAACGCTTGCAATTTAAACGTTTCCCTCTAAAAACAAACCCACTAAAAAAGCAAGAGATATTCAATATTAATATTACAAGTGGTACGAATTCAGCAGGAAACACGAAGAAATTACACTTAAAAATGATCAAAGCAAGGTAAAACAAGTCATTTTCAGGAAAACGCTAACGGATGTCAAAACTTGAGATCAAAAACCAAAACAAGCAAATAGATGGACTGTACATTTCTTTATGAGGATTAACTCCGGATGAACGATTAGCAACGGATGAACGAATCGAACATCTTACAACCTCGGTTTCATGCCAAAATGAAAATCGCACCAAGGAATAAATGTTAAAACCTTATCAACGTACTACTAAGAACGAACAATCGAAAACGTTGCGATCATCATCATTTCAAACTAACACACTCACTATTCCCAGTATTCTAAAGAACCACAAAATACATGACACAAATATTCTTTAAACCACAATGCATACGATAACTGCACTCATTTTGAAAGAAAATCCTGCTTCATCACTTAGCTATAAAGCGTAAATAAAATATGAAACTTATGAATTTTCTGTGCAACGCTTATCCTGAAAAATTTCGTATTTTTATCATTTAACAAATCGCAAACTGTTGTATAAAACTTTATTGTGGGTATGTGCAAGTTAAGTTGTGACCTATAAATTCCTCATTTGCTAATGTAACAATGACTATTTTATTCTGTTTGAAGGAGTTTATCCCCCGAAATGCAGTTCGCTTCGACTTTCTTCAGTATTAAGAGCTTTTCTTGACTATTCGTTATTTCCTGATCCCTCTCTCAGTCTAACTGTATAACAAACGGTACTTATTGTCACTATGTATGCGAAGGCCGGGCAAAACTGGGATACGCATCACGTGGATTGTGTGTTGGGAACTCAACGCCATACAACAAATCTAGGGAAACTTTAGCTCAGGGCAACTCGTTAATAAAGGAAAGAGAGTTAAATAATTGCTCATGAATAATTAAAATTTTCAAGGAGCTAATTTCCTTGTATTTCTTTGAATTTCTTTTCCCCTAGGGATTGTTTGGGCAAGCTCTTGCTGCCCTTTCTACATTTGAACGAAGGAAAACTACAGGAACTTTGGCTAAATATTTCAGATACTATTTGAGAGAAAATATCAACGAGTGAGTAAATATGGCTCCTTAATGCAACTAATCATGCCCAACTAATGAATTTCAAGAAAACATTTAAAGTTTTTTGTTCTGGAGATTAGCTTCTCCTCGCTATGTGAAATCAAGTCCAAGTGAGTAATGTCAAGTAAATGTTTCAAGAAATGCCCGAAAGTATATAAAAGGCACCTACATCTTGATGTTAAAAAATGACACGAGCTCGAAGCTAAAGCAGTTGGCCATTGTTTCAATGCTGAAGCCGAGAATCTGTTTGCAAACCGCCGCTCATTGGACTGAACGCTCGTTACATTTTAAAGCCGGAAAGAGCTGGTATATAACTCTTTGGAAATATACGATCATAAAATGTTATAACTGTTTGATCGGGAAATTTCCCTGAAAAGCGTAAAACTCAAATCAACCGTGAAGTAGAAACAGCTCTATATATTAAAAGTACTCTTGAATTCGAAACCTCTAGAACTTCCTGTTTACAGAGAATATGCAAAACCATTGAGCCTTTCTAGAAGGAAAAAAAATAATGATAATTTCAGTGTAGTTCGTTCAAACACGGTCTGAGTTTTGTCTGTCTCCTGAGCATTCGTTATGTGAAGACGATTCAGTAACAAAGATGTAGATAAATCTTGAAATAAATGCCACGATAAGGATACGTAGTAGGCGGATCTATCAAAATGCTATTGAAAGAGTCATTTTTCCTCTTCAATTATCATTTCGTGGTCTTCTGGCTCTACCGGCGGCTTGGAGCGAGTTCCATTCGAAAGCCTTGAGCAAGTCCTTCACCTTAGCACCATCGGCAAAGAATTCTGTTAATAGCATTTCTGGATCAACCAGACCCGCTTCCAACTTATCAGCATTGAATGGCCATTGCCGCTGAATTTTCCTTGGAGGCTCTGGCAGCGTTGTAGACCAACAATAGACATTTATGGCCTCTTTACACTCGTCTGGGTAGTCGTAAAAAAGGCCAGGGTGGATGGTTCTCCCGTCGTTATTTGAAATTGGTACAAGCAGGATGGGCGGCAGGTAATCAAGTTCCATATGTAGCTGAAGAAGCCGTGCGTAGACCAAGCTCTGGTGAAGGTACCATCCATATGTAGTGGATTTCTTCCAAAACCCTAACAGGTCCACAACTTTCCAATCCACAATGACGTACTTGTCACATTTTTTTTCTTTGTCATAATACCAGCCTATTGCATCAGCTTCAGCATCCTGCCACAGGTCGACTTTGGGCGCTGCGTCTTCTTTGTTATAAACGTAGCCATACAGAGGAAAATCGCATTCGAAAAGCTTTATGTCAAACTTTTCCTTGATAGTCTTAAACAATTCGTCGGCCAACTTTTCATCTGCCTTTTCTTCAATCTTTTTCTTCGCCAGTCTACTGCTAAGAAGTTTGTGCCAATAGAGACCAAGTGTAGTGTCATATGGAGGGCCATACGTTTTCTCAGATCCTTCTGCTTGCAATTCTAGTTGCCCTTCGTCTCGCTTTAAGCTGCCAAATTTCTCTCTGATCACTTCATTCATCTAGAACGAAAAAACAACCCTCTTGTAATCGGTGATCAGACAAACACGTATTATGTAACTGTTTCACTTATACAGAAAGAAAAACAAAAACGCTAAGTTTTCAATGTGTTAAGATTATCGTAGACACCTTATACAGGACTGCCTTATCGGCGGGCGAGTTCTGTCTGTATAAAGGAGAACATCAACACTCTCCGACGAACATTGGCGGAGTAATTCTGTTTGTAGAAAGACGAACAAAAAAAAACACTCGCCAATGATCATCGGCGAGGTAGCTCTGTCTGTATAAAGATCAACACCAAAATTCGCTGATCGATGTTCATCGGCGAGGTAGTTCTGTCTGTGTAAAAAAAGAAGTCCAAAACTTGCCATTGAACATCCTGGGGAGAATGTTCATCTCCACGTTAGTTAGAACAATGTTCTCCACAAGTCACCGTTTTTTAAAGGTCTTAATGGGTTTATTCAATCAATTTTGATCTCGAGTCACAGTTCGTCAACTAACGCGCACTCACAAAGTAATAATCTGACACTACTATATATATAGATATTTGTATGGTATGGAAGCGTCCTAGATCCTGGATCACGTAGCAATTTCCGGTATCTGTCAAAAGGCTTCTAATGATTGGTTCCTTCAGACCACAAGTGAACGTATGCCACGATAAACAACAAATAAATCGAATGCTAAACATCATTATCTCACGCAATCTACAATAAGCTCCAGTCTCCAAAAATCCTCAAATAAGAACACCAAAACTCGCCCATGATCATTGGCGAAGTAATTCTGTCTGTATTTTAGGAAAACCCCAAAACTCGCCGATAATCATCAGCGAAGTAGTTTTGCCTTTAACTGATAAAGAAGAACCACAAACCTCGCCGATATACTTCCGCCTCCAGCGAAGTAATTCCGTCTGTATGAAGAAGAACCCAAAAAACCCGCCGATGCTCAGCGTCGAGGTAGTTGTGTCTATATAAAAAAGAAATCCGAAACTCGCCGATCATCATCGGCGAGGTAGTTCTGTCTTTTAAATAAAGAAGAACCACAAACCTCACCGATTTTTTAAACTTCCGCGTCCCCCGAAGTAATTAACAGAACTCGCCAATGATCATCGGCGAGTTTTGGTGTTCATCTTTACACAGACAGAACTACCTCGCCGATGAACATCAGATCAGCGAGTTTTGGTGTTCTCCTTTATGGAGACAGAACTGCCTCGCCAATGAACATCGGCGAGTTTTGGTGTTCTCCTTTATACAGAGACGGAATTACTTCACTGTTTACATGCATAGCCAACATATACTTATTACAGATTTAAAAGATTTGTGTTCCTTGTACTACTTACGTTTCCTTTATAATATCTTATCCTCTTCCAGTCGGTTTGATCTGACGCAACTAAACAACCGGCCACAGAATTTCCAACCTCAGCGATCTTAGGTTTCTTCCCTTTGATGTTTGTCCTACAAGCGTTTAGCCTCTCTTTCGCAGCAGTTTCTTGATTCTTCTCATCCTCGGTGATCTTCTCCCCTGAATCCTGGGATGGACCATGCTTTCCCTCTATTTCCATTGCTTAACTTTTACGAGTGTTTACTCGAGAACGTAGAGCGTTATGATTTTTGTGTGTCTCTGCGAGCTTATACATGCACTTAACTTGAGCTTAAGGCTTTTCGAGCGTTGGGGAGGCTGACACGAAAGCTTTTAGAGGAGTGTGCCGCCCACTCGTTTCCCATGACGCGTCTTCAAAAACAGTACGGTAGCCAATTAAAATCACTTCCGGTTATCCAAACGTCAACGCACTGCCAGCCATCGACTAGCGATGAAATGGCCGCTGAGAAGAATTGTGATATTTGCCTGGTGAGTCTTTGCACCGTTCCACTTTTCTGCGAAACCAACGACAAAGAATTTCCAAGCGCTTTAAGCGGGAAGCCAGTAACAGTCGCAAAATTGTTCCTAGATGTCTTGACAAAGAAAGGCAACCGTTGGTGTGCAAAAAGTGCGCGAGGAAATTAGAGCCCCGTTAAGGGAGGCTACGAAGGTCGCTAGTCTGAATTTCAAAACCCTTCATTTCACGTATTTAGCAGGAAGCCATGTCCCTGTCGGTATTTTACTATTGAGTTTGCGCTTGTCTTCGTCGCTGTCGCAGTTTCAATCATGCCATCTTTGTGTCGTTTGTCGCCATTTCATCCTTTCAAGGCCATGTCGCTTGTCGAAATTTACCCTAACAGGGCCTCAAAATAGTGAACTGTTATGTTGTATTTGGAAATACAGCGAGCATTTGATGGTAGTTCTGGCGATGAGCAATCTGAAGAAATTGTGGCTCCATCAGAGTTATAGAATGGGGTTGGAAGGCCCGCACGACTCCTACTTCACATCTTTGTAAGCCAAGCGTTATTTAACTCGGTCTTTCTACCAATTTTGCTTCTAAGACTTTTGTAGAGGGTTAAATTTGGAGGATTTTTAGATTGTGATTGAATTGAGCCGTTAGAGCTTAGACGTCGCATTTTAAAGGAGCTACGTCACAGATAACGCAACTTGAAAAAGCTGGCAAGTTTTTTCAAGTTTGTCCTTCGTAATCCGTCTTAATCTCCCTCAGTCGTAACCATCCTTGATTAGTTTTCGTTAATTATTACTTCTTTGGTGTTTTTCTACCTTAGGAAACTATTATTTTGAGGTTTCCGTTAATGAGAAAATAATTTTGTCAGATCAGAAAAATAAATGAAAACGCCGTGACATAGTTCCTTTAAAGACTTGGATCTCAAGCGGGGCCATATCTGATCGTTTTCTCATATCTGTATGATCCAGGTGTATGATCCTGTGTATGATCATTACGCCTGATTGTTATTCTCGGTTATATTTGACCTCTGATCGTCTATTAAGCGACTGTACTGATAGTGTGGTTTTGATGCCGGTGTTGGCATATTAGCCCGGGGGGTACTCCATTATATATGCTACATAGATATGTGCGGCGCCAAAGGGTATAGTTTTCGAGCCGTTTTAGTCTGAAATAGGGTATAGGTTTTGGCCATCTTGGTCTGTAATAGGGTTAGATTTTTGCAATGTGGTCGGGAATTGGGATTGGTTTTTACAAAAAGATACTTTTAAAATTATTTTCTTCTCTTGAGAAGTGTGTTTTGAATAATATCGGAATCTTAAAGCCCTTCTCAAACGTATACGCAAATCGAAGCAGTTCCTTGCAGGTCTGAAATAGGGTATAGAATTTTGAAACGTCTATAAGATGTGACCACAATCAAGATCTTGCTGTTTGTAAAGTTACTAAAATAAACTATAATGAAAAAACAGCAAAGAAAAACGACGAGCGAGTTGGTTTTGCCGATATTTCGGACAGTCAAGCCGTCCTTCTTCCGGGGATTAAATGAAAATACGGATAGTCGTTACAATATGTAGGAAAACGGTTACAGTAGATATATGATACGATTGTTTGGAATTTAAAATTAAAACAAGCCAATAAGGACGACATAAAATTACCATGAATAAACAAAGAGAAGTGTAAAAATAAATAAAGAAATAAAAAAGAGGATTAATAGTCATCTCTGTTTATACCATGTGGTTGCATAATTTTGGCCTTATCTATATAAAATGATTCGCGAGCTCTACGTATGGATTCTCTTTTAGAATTAATGAGTTCGAGTGGAATAAGTTCGATGTCCGTGAGTTTGTGTCCTTTTTGATTAAAGTGCTGCGGTACTGCATCGGTGGTCTTGTTTTGTATGGCCGTCTACGATGCTCTCCAAATCTGTCACGTAGTGCGCGTTTTGTTTGTCCGATGTATTCTGCCAGGAGTTCTGCTGGAGCATTTGAAGTGTTTTTGCATTTTCGGCATTTTGGATCATGTGGATTATCGGTTTTTTGGTTTATTTTGCAACCTCGAGGTTTGCCCTCCCTTCATACCAGTTTGACTTGATGTTACAGTTCGCGGACAAAATTTTGCCACGCCCTATGTTATTTCATGGATTTTCTTTCTCAAACTCGTGATCCTCTCATTACAGCTCTCGGAAGCAGCGCATGCGCGATTGCGCAAAGCCCAGTCTCGGAGGCGGATCAACAAAGACACCAAATCAACGCTGGCCAAATGGCTCAAACAACTGCAGTTCAAGATGGCGCTCGCCGAACAGTCGCCAGATGGCTCCTTGTTTATATAAAGACGTATCCATGGCAACCTCGATATCGTACTTACTGCCCACGTCCAAAACAAGCATTGGTGGAAAATGCGCTGTAAAAACTATAGTACCTCATATTCACTTCACGATTCATGTGAAATGCAAATGTACGACTCATTGATTGTAAACTTTTTAAAATTGCTTAAAAAAAGGGGGCATGGTAAATGTACAGTTTAGAGTCAGGGCATCTTCTTTTTGAAGCAAAAGGATACTGCTTCAAGTCTGAAGTCGAATCATTCTCGAAAGAACATTTTGTAAATACAGATTTGTCCTATAAAGAAGCAAATATGATAAGTCAAATGAATATAAAATTAACCTATCATTTCAAAATGAAGGGGATGCTTACATGTGAATTATTGAGAAAAAGATGGTAATAAAAATAGTCAGGAAAGTTTGTGTGTTCTTGCACCACTCTCCTATCTTGGTTTTTCTGGAAAAATGGGTTGCTCCTATTCTGCGATTACAGTCTTACGCAAACGAAGAGCTTTAATTAGAAAACTGGAATCACTCAAATTGACTACAGTTCGGCACAACCAAGAAATTGACGCTAGTATTCTATATCAGAATTGCCAATGATAGCTTGGGATTGCAAAAGGTGGTCGTCGGTCGCAGTTAACGAGATAGTCAGATTCAGACTCGTTCCCAGTCCGTACTTACTTCCCATTCTGGGAAGGACGAAGGAAAAGAGCGACGGGGAACCAGTCTGAGTCAAATTAACAAGGCTTTCAGATAAGAAAATACCTCAGAGCTTTCGTCTGGGCCAAAAAAGTGATCGCAATAACCAGTTGATCATATCAACGAGGTGGTCGGTGCTGGCTGGGTCGGGAAATCAGTAGCACGCGAAATGAACACTATGTAATAGACAACATGCCAAATTTTTGACGCTTATTAATCGCATATTTTAACTTATTTGAGGAGTGAAATAGTTTGGACTAAAAGCTAGTCTATCCATTAATAGGAAGAACCTCATTCAAGTACATTTTAGAGGGCAGTACTGAACAACGCAATGCGAATCAGTGTTCCTTTCGTCATTGTAAATTAGTCTCGCTCAAGTACTGGGGTTCTTTGCACTTGAGTTGAAAGCAATCTTCCTCCCAGTTCCAATGCAAACGAAAATCAGTCCTCAAAACAATTTAGAAAGAAAATAAATCCAGCCATCTGAAAACGTAAAGAAAAATCTTAACAATCAAACGCCGATCTTAACCTATAGCTCTGTTTCCAAAAGAAATGGCGGCCATTTTGAAGCGTAACCAATTTTGAGCGTTTTCGAACACTGCCCCTTCTACAGCCGAAGCGACCAGCTTTTCCATCAGGAAAGGCCGCCTCTCCTGATCCTGTACGGTGTCCATGGTTTACAGGAGATGGCGGTGGTTTCTCATGAGAAATCTAAATACGATATCAAAGGCGGTAGTGTATTAAAGGCCTTGAGCAAAATGGTTGGTCATAAAATTTTGCACGAAGTCAATTAAGCGGGAAGGGATCGGAACGCCTGGGTAATACAGAGAGCTGTGTATCTAAGCGGGATCCTCATCAGAGTCAAACTGTTATATCCTACTGTACTTCGATCACTGAGTTCGATAATTAGCGGTTTTAAAGGCTCTACACGGCTTTATCAAACTTACAACCTAAAAACTTGAGACTGACGTTTTTAATCGAAGTTAAGTCGCCAAGAGGTGACGAATTGTAACTCACAGTGGTGTACGCCCGCGTCCATGTTGGACAGTAAAGGGGCATGGGGTTTAGTTTTTTTTTTCTTTTTAACAGTTTCTTGGGAATATGGCGAGTCCCGGTACGTATCCTCTGGTCTTTAAAGTTTTATCGACAATATATAACTTTGGGAAAGGTTAGAAGAATTGACAAAAAAAGAACGTTTGATAAATTCAGTTGCAGTCCATAGAGTATATGTGTGAGCTACCTGCCAATTTTCAGGAGCACCCAAAGGATGATGGGGGCCAAGCAAGGGTATATTTGCTGGCTGAGAGAAATGTGTCTTTCGATTTGCTGGGAAAATTCCAACTTTTAGCCAAGAAACTCAAAAAGTAATATAATTCACTGAAAAGAAAGCCATTTCCCATATCAGTACTAGTTGTTGTACATAGTATATATTATTTTGTAACTACTCCCGAGCGGAGAGTTCGTACCGAATTGAGATTGCCTTTATATCTGCGCGTTGCAGGTACCGGGGTCACCTCGCACCGGTATTGACCCGTAACATAATTAGATTTTGGACTCCGTGTAAACGAGTACAGAGCCTCAATAGGGAACCGGAAGGACTTTGTATATTCGTACCCGGTGACATACAAACACCCCTTAGGCTCAAACCTTTTTATTTTTCAGTTAATAAGGCAGTTGGGAATTTTGTTTACCCTGTATGATTTGTCAAATGGTCCTCGAAATTGGGATAAGCAGAAGACAACGAATACCACGACAAAAGTTAACCAAGACCAAAACTGTTTAATAGCTTCTGAGCTCTGTTTACAACTGATGCCAGACTCGAATGATGATTAAAGCTTTGCTATTGCTCTTTACTTCGACCAGGCCAATCAACTGTCAAATGCAGGTCAATCTAAAACTTAAGCTAACGTAATACCTTGCGTAGTAGGTCGTATGCAAAAGTAAGAATGCACACGAGAAAGACTAATATAAGATTAACATATTTCTCTTCCAGGTAAACAGTGTCGAAATCTTTTTCACGCTAAATTTTCGACATCGTTCCCTAAGTATCTGGCCGAAACAAAGTAAAGAGAGCAACACAAAAATTACAAGGAACATTTTTATCGATTACAAATTATGTCATTTCTTACCTAAACATAAGTTAAAATACAGATTGAAGATTGTTACATAACAGTGTTTCTAGACGAAAGTTACGTTAATTTTAGAACACCACTTTCTTGTCTATTCTCGACTTATTCAAGGTTCCGCATTCGAGTCCGAGTACGACGTGCTTCTGGTCTTGGTACACTTCACGAACACTATTAACAATCAAATATCTTGTCCAACGCTTGCAATTTAAACGTTTCCCTCTAAAAACAAACCCACTAAAAAAGCAAGAGATATTCAATATTAATATTACAAGTGGTACGAATTCAGCAGGAAACACGAAGAAATTACACTTAAAAATGATCAAAGCAAGGTAAAACAAGTCATTTTCAGGAAAACGCTAACGGATGTCAAAACTTGAGATCAAAAACCAAAACAAGCAAATAGATGGACTGTACATTTCTTTATGAGGATTAACTCCGGATGAACGATTAGCAACGGATGAACGAATCGAACATCTTACAACCTCGGTTTCATGCCAAAATGAAAATCGCACCAAGGAATAAATGTTAAAACCTTATCAACGTACTACTAAGAACGAACAATCGAAAACGTTGCGATCATCATCATTTCAAACTAACACACTCACTATTCCCAGTATTCTAAAGAACCACAAAATACATGACACAAATATTCTTTAAACCACAATGCATACGATAACTGCACTCATTTTGAAAGAAAATCCTGCTTCATCACTTAGCTATAAAGCGTAAATAAAATATGAAACTTATGAATTTTCTGTGCAACGCTTATCCTGAAAAATTTCGTATTTTTATCATTTAACAAATCGCAAACTGTTGTATAAAACTTTATTGTGGGTATGTGCAAGTTAAGTTGTGACCTATAAATTCCTCATTTGCTAATGTAACAATGACTATTTTATTCTGTTTGAAGGAGTTTATCCCCCGAAATGCAGTTCGCTTCGACTTTCTTCAGTATTAAGAGCTTTTCTTGACTATTCGTTATTTCCTGATCCCTCTCTCAGTCTAACTGTATAACAAACGGTACTTATTGTCACTATGTATGCGAAGGCCGGGCAAAACTGGGATACGCATCACGTGGATTGTGTGTTGGGAACTCAACGCCATACAACAAATCTAGGGAAACTTTAGCTCAGGGCAACTCGTTAATAAAGGAAAGAGAGTTAAATAATTGCTCATGAATAATTAAAATTTTCAAGGAGCTAATTTCCTTGTATTTCTTTGAATTTCTTTTCCCCTAGGGAATGTTTGGGCAAGCTCTTGCTGCCCTTTCTACATTTGAACGAAGGAAAACTACAGGAACTTTGGCTAAATATTTCAGATACTATTTGAGAGAAAATATCAACGAGTGAGTAAATATGGCTCCTTAATGCAACTAATCATGCCCAACTAATGAATTTCAAGAAAACATTTAAAGTTTTTTGTTCTGGAGATTAGCTTCTCCTCGCTATGTGAAATCAAGTCCAAGTGAGTAATGTCAAGTAAATGTTTCAAGAAATGCCCGAAAGTATATAAAAGGCACCTACATCTTGATGTTAAAAAATGACACGAGCTCGAAGCTAAAGCAGTTGGCCATTGTTTCAATGCTGAAGCCGAGAATCTGTTTGCAAACCGCCGCTCATTGGACTGAACGCTCGTTACATTTTAAAGCCGGAAAGAGCTGGTATATAACTCTTTGGAAATATACGATCATAAAATGTTATAACTGTTTGATCGGGAAATTTCCCTGAAAAGCGTAAAACTCAAATCAACCGTGAAGTAGAAACAGCTCTATATATTAAAAGTACTCTTGAATTCGAAACCTCTAGAACTTCCTGTTTACAGAGAATATGCAAAACCATTGAGCCTTTCTAGAAGGAAAAAAAATAATGATAATTTCAGTGTAGTTCGTTCAAACACGGTCTGAGTTTTGTCTGTCTCCTGAGCATTCGTTATGTGAAGACGATTCAGTAACAAAGATGTAGATAAATCTTGAAATAAATGCCACGATAAGGATACGTAGTAGGCGGATCTATCAAAATGCTATTGAAAGAGTCATTTTTCCTCTTCAATTATCATTTCGTGGTCTTCTGGCTCTACCGGCGGCTTGGAGCGAGTTCCATTCGAAAGCCTTGAGCAAGTCCTTCACCTTAGCACCATCGGCAAAGAATTCTGTTAATAGCATTTCTGGATCAACCAGACCCGCTTCCAACTTATCAGCATTGAATGGCCATTGCCGCTGAATTTTCCTTGGAGGCTCTGGCAGCGTTGTAGACCAACAATAGACATTTATGGCCTCTTTACACTCGTCTGGGTAGTCGTAAAAAAGGCCAGGGTGGATGGTTCTCCCGTCGTTATTTGAAATTGGTACAAGCAGGATGGGCGGCAGGTAATCAAGTTCCATATGTAGCTGAAGAAGCCGTGCGTAGACCAAGCTCTGGTGAAGGTACCATCCATATGTAGTGGATTTCTTCCAAAACCCTAACAGGTCCACAACTTTCCAATCCACAATGACGTACTTGTCACATTTTTTTTCTTTGTCATAATACCAGCCTATTGCATCAGCTTCAGCATCCTGCCACAGGTCGACTTTGGGCGCTGCGTCTTCTTTGTTATAAACGTAGCCATACAGAGGAAAATCGCATTCGAAAAGCTTTATGTCAAACTTTTCCTTGATAGTCTTAAACAATTCGTCGGCCAACTTTTCATCTGCCTTTTCTTCAATCTTTTTCTTCGCCAGTCTACTGCTAAGAAGTTTGTGCCAATAGAGACCAAGTGTAGTGTCATATGGAGGGCCATACGTTTTCTCAGATCCTTCTGCTTGCAATTCTAGTTGCCCTTCGTCTCGCTTTAAGCTGCCAAATTTCTCTCTGATCACTTCATTCATCTAGAACGAAAAAACAACCCTCTTGTAATCGGTGATCAGACAAACACGTATTATGTAACTGTTTCACTTATACAGAAAGAAAAACAAAAACGCTAAGTTTTCAATGTGTTAAGATTATCGTAGACACCTTATACAGGACTGCCTTATCGGCGGGCGAGTTCTGTCTGTATAAAGGAGAACATCAACACTCTCCGACGAACATTGGCGGAGTAATTCTGTTTGTAGAAAGACGAACAAAAAAAAACACTCGCCAATGATCATCGGCGAGGTAGCTCTGTCTGTATAAAGATCAACACCAAAATTCGCTGATCGATGTTCATCGGCGAGGTAGTTCTGTCTGTGTAAAAAAAGAAGTCCAAAACTTGCCATTGAACATCCTGGGGAGAATGTTCATCTCCACGTTAGTTAGAACAATGTTCTCCACAAGTCACCGTTTTTTAAAGGTCTTAATGGGTTTATTCAATCAATTTTGATCTCGAGTCACAGTTCGTCAACTAACGCGCACTCACAAAGTAATAATCTGACACTACTATATATATAGATATTTGTATGGTATGGAAGCGTCCTAGATCCTGGATCACGTAGCAATTTCCGGTATCTGTCAAAAGGCTTCTAATGATTGGTTCCTTCAGACCACAAGTGAACGTATGCCACGATAAACAACAAATAAATCGAATGCTAAACATCATTATCTCACGCAATCTACAATAAGCTCCAGTCTCCAAAAATCCTCAAATAAGAACACCAAAACTCGCCCATGATCATTGGCGAAGTAATTCTGTCTGTATTTTAGGAAAACCCCAAAACTCGCCGATAATCATCAGCGAAGTAGTTTTGCCTTTAACTGATAAAGAAGAACCACAAACCTCGCCGATATACTTCCGCCTCCAGCGAAGTAATTCCGTCTGTATGAAGAAGAACCCAAAAAACCCGCCGATGCTCAGCGTCGAGGTAGTTGTGTCTATATAAAAAAGAAATCCGAAACTCGCCGATCATCATCGGCGAGGTAGTTCTGTCTTTTAAATAAAGAAGAACCACAAACCTCACCGATTTTTTAAACTTCCGCGTCCCCCGAAGTAATTAACAGAACTCGCCAATGATCATCGGCGAGTTTTGGTGTTCATCTTTACACAGACAGAACTACCTCGCCGATGAACATCAGATCAGCGAGTTTTGGTGTTCTCCTTTATGGAGACAGAACTGCCTCGCCAATGAACATCGGCGAGTTTTGGTGTTCTCCTTTATACAGAGACGGAATTACTTCACTGTTTACATGCATAGCCAACATATACTTATTACAGATTTAAAAGATTTGTGTTCCTTGTACTACTTACGTTTCCTTTATAATATCTTATCCTCTTCCAGTCGGTTTGATCTGACGCAACTAAACAACCGGCCACAGAATTTCCAACCTCAGCGATCTTAGGTTTCTTCCCTTTGATGTTTGTCCTACAAGCGTTTAGCCTCTCTTTCGCAGCAGTTTCTTGATTCTTCTCATCCTCGGTGATCTTCTCCCCTGAATCCTGGGATGGACCATGCTTTCCCTCTATTTCCATTGCTTAACTTTTACGAGTGTTTACTCGAGAACGTAGAGCGTTATGATTTTTGTGTGTCTCTGCGAGCTTATACATGCACTTAACTTGAGCTTAAGGCTTTTCGAGCGTTGGGGAGGCTGACACGAAAGCTTTTAGAGGAGTGTGCCGCCCACTCGTTTCCCATGACGCGTCTTCAAAAACAGTACGGTAGCCAATTAAAATCACTTCCGGTTATCCAAACGTCAACGCACTGCCAGCCATCGACTAGCGATGTAATGGCCGCTGAGAAGAATTGTGATATTTGCCTGGTGAGTCTTTGCACCGTTCCACTTTTCTGCGAAACCAACGACAAAGAATTTCCAAGCGCTTTAAGCGGGAAGCCAGTAACAGTCGCAAAATTGTTCCTAGATGTCTTGACAAAGAAAGGCAACCGTTGGTGTGCAAAAAGTGCGCGAGGAAATTAGAGCCCCGTTAAGGGAGGCTACGAAGGTCGCTAGTCTGAATTTCAAAACCCTTCATTTCACGTATTTAGCAGGAAGCCATGTCCCTGTCGGTATTTTACTATTGAGTTTGCGCTTGTCTTCGTCGCTGTCGCAGTTTCAATCATGCCATCTTTGTGTCGTTTGTCGCCATTTCATCCTTTCAAGGCCATGTCGCTTGTCGAAATTTACCCTAACAGGGCCTCAAAATAGTGAACTGTTATGTTGTATTTGGAAATACAGCGAGCATTTGATGGTAGTTCTGGCGATGAGCAATCTGAAGAAATTGTGGCTCCATCAGAGTTATAGAATGGGGTTGGAAGGCCCGCACGACTCCTACTTCACATCTTTGTAAGCCAAGCGTTATTTAACTCGGTCTTTCTACCAATTTTGCTTCTAAGACTTTTGTAGAGGGTTAAATTTGGAGGATTTTTAGATTGTGATTGAATTGAGCCGTTAGAGCTTAGACGTCGCATTTTAAAGGAGCTACGTCACAGATAACGCAACTTGAAAAAGCTGGCAAGTTTTTTCAAGTTTGTCCTTCGTAATCCGTCTTAATCTCCCTCAGTCGTAACCATCCTTGATTAGTTTTCGTTAATTATTACTTCTTTGGTGTTTTTCTACCTTAGGAAACTATTATTTTGAGGTTTCCGTTAATGAGAAAATAATTTTGTCAGATCAGAAAAATAAATGAAAACGCCGTGACATAGTTCCTTTAAAGACTTGGATCTCAAGCGGGGCCATATCTGATCGTTTTCTCATATCTGTATGATCCAGGTGTATGATCCTGTGTATGATCATTACGCCTGATTGTTATTCTCGGTTATATTTGACCTCTGATCGTCTATTAAGCGACTGTACTGATAGTGTGGTTTTGATGCCGGTGTTGGCATATTAGCCCGGGGGGTACTCCATTATATATGCTACATAGATATGTGCGGCGCCAAAGGGTATAGTTTTCGAGCCGTTTTAGTCTGAAATAGGGTATAGGTTTTGGCCATCTTGGTCTGTAATAGGGTTAGATTTTTGCAATGTGGTCGGGAATTGGGATTGGTTTTTACAAAAAGATACTTTTAAAATTATTTTCTTCTCTTGAGAAGTGTGTTTTGAATAATATCGGAATCTTAAAGCCCTTCTCAAACGTATACGCAAATCGAAGCAGTTCCTTGCAGGTCTGAAATAGGGTATAGAATTTTGAAACGTCTATAAGATGTGACCACAATCAAGATCTTGCTGTTTGTAAAGTTACTAAAATAAACTATAATGAAAAAACAGCAAAGAAAAACGACGAGCGAGTTGGTTTTGCCGATATTTCGGACAGTCAAGCCGTCCTTCTTCCGGGGATTAAATGAAAATACGGATAGTCGTTACAATATGTAGGAAAACGGTTACAGTAGATATATGATACGATTGTTTGGAATTTAAAATTAAAACAAGCCAATAAGGACGACATAAAATTACCATGAATAAACAAAGAGAAGTGTAAAAATAAATAAAGAAATAAAAAAGAGGATTAATAGTCATCTCTGTTTATACCATGTGGTTGCATAATTTTGGCCTTATCTATATAAAATGATTCGCGAGCTCTACGTATGGATTCTCTTTTAGAATTAATGAGTTCGAGTGGAATAAGTTCGATGTCCGTGAGTTTGTGTCCTTTTTGATTAAAGTGCTGCGGTACTGCATCGGTGGTCTTGTTTTGTATGGCCGTCTACGATGCTCTCCAAATCTGTCACGTAGTGCGCGTTTTGTTTGTCCGATGTATTCTGCCAGGAGTTCTGCTGGAGCATTTGAAGTGTTTTTGCATTTTCGGCATTTTGGATCATGTAGATGAGGTTTTTGGATGCACAAGTGATTGTTTGCTTGATATGACGTGCTTGGCCTATGTTTTTGAATGTACATGATGACAGACCGTCTTGAATGAAGGAGCAGGTTTTGCATTTCTTTGAGTTACATTTCTTGATTCTTGGCGGGCTTGTTTGTGTCTGTGTATTTTTTACTCTTGCTTTTACGAGAAAATCGAGGAGGTTGCGTGGGCGTCTGTATGCGATGAACGGTTTTTCAGAAAAAAACTTCTTTGCAACGGTTTGAAGACTGAAGTATGGGAAAGTGTTTAGAAAATGCAAAAACACTTAAAGAAAAGAGGTTACAAGGAAAAACTAATCTTGCGTGAGATCAACAAAGCTAAACAAGTCCCGCGAAATCAAGCACTAAAACCAAGCGTCCCAAAAAACAAATGCAACCAAGGCATCCCGTTCGTAGTCACCTACAATCCAGCTTCTCCAAACCTTAACAAGACCACTACGCATGAGATTATTTATGACATGCAAGCTGAATACTCGCGTGTCCTTTTAGGCGGTACGATTTTCTTAGGTAATACCAGCCAAAGAAACAAGACTACTTAGCATGAGAATATCTACAACATGCAAGCTGAATGGTCGTGTGTCCTTCTAGGCGGTACTATTTCCTTAGGTAATACCATTCAAAGGGACAAGACCACTAAGTCTGAAGATATTTATGAAATGTGAGCTGAATACTCATGAATACAAACAGTTTGTTCCCCCAGATGGTACTATTTCTTTGGGTAATACCTGCCAAAGCTGTGGTTTCACTGGATACAAGTGTTCCTATAATTCCAACGTGTAATAAGGATGCAAATTTTGTGATTTTGTTACAGGTTTATGTGGCAGGAAATAATCGTTACCTTGTTCAACAGCTGTCAATTAAAAACTTCTATAACACGGGTGGTAAGTAATGCCTCATAAAAGTAAGCTCTAAATAAAACGTTTTTGGTTAATGTTTTTAAATGGGAATTATAAAAATCAATAACAGCTCCCTAGTAAACGTGCCACCATCCAACATCCCCCTCAACTCCCCGCCAGCTTCACGCACCTTCCTCTCACGGTCCTTCAACCCTTTCTTCACAACCTTCGCCACTTTCTATTTTGCTTTCGCTTCAATACTTCATCCCGGTTCGTCTACTCCTCGGAGTCTCAAAAATGTTGATTTTCTCTTAGTTCCCTCCACTATTTCTCCGGGTTTCCCTCCCTTTTTCTCCCTGGTTTCCTGGTTCGGCCCCTTGTCTCCGTCTACACAATCGTTAGAATTTAGAACATGAATACTACTTATTTGAATCGTTAGTTCGTTAGCGTCGAGGAAAAGAAAATCATATATTTATATTTAATAAAGTTTCAATCCATGCCAGGTTGTTGCTCGTACTTGGATTTACTCTTTACTTTTTTTCTCCTCTTTTACCTCCATTTCACAGCCAAAGATAGACAAATGATATTCTTTTTATCGAACGAAATGTCAAAGACTGATTCAGCATCCTACCTTCACGAGGTGAGAGACGTGAGAACATTTTGCTGTAACACGCCAAACGCAAATCATTCACTGGTCAATGCAATCGCAAGCGTGTACGAGGGTGTTAGTGACGACACTGTTCAAGGCCTCGACCACACGAAAACCTTTGTTCTTTTTCGTTTAAAAACAGAGATTTTGAAAAACATGTTCTCAAAGACTTTCCCATCCAAACATGTGAGTTTCATTTGCTTTCTCTATTCATACGTAAACGGATAAAAATGGAACATTTGGAAACGCTTCTTTGTTGTGGGGACTTATCAGTGTTCCTATGTTATTACATCATCGTGTTCGATGATCTCTTTTTTTGTCAGTAGCAAACCATGTGAAATAATCTTCATTATTTTGACTTTTCGGTGAGTGTTTTATCTTTTTCGTGTGGACGGAAGGCCCAACAGCATAAGAAAATCTTTGTTTTCAACTAAAAGTAATCGTAAAACTAATACTTAATGAGCATAAAAGGAGCTGACAACGCCAATTAGGATTACACTGGACTCCTCGTCTGATATCATTAGACAAGAATCTCTGCTTCCTTTTCCGCGTGCCTAAATGGACACGGGCGAGTTTTAGTAAAACCTGGCAAAATGCTGGAATTTCACCTCCGATGGGCTGGCAAACAATCAAAGAAGAAGTACTATATTGCTATTAAAAGACTGAGAGCTACCGTAAATCCTCTATTAAGCCCCCCTCTCAAATAAGCCCCTCCCTCTCTAATTAGCCCCCCTTTTCAGAGCAAGAAAGTTGTTAAGCCCCCCTCTCTTTTAAGCCCCCCCTCCCCCCTTTTTCTTCACAACCAAATTAATAAATGATAGACGGTATTAATAAATCACGACTGTAACACTTCATGTGGACTGATCCGGTATGATTTATTCACGTGCTGGAAGTTCGGATTTGTTTTTGATCTTTGGCTGTATGACCTCCAGCTTCATGTGCTTGAGCTTTTCCACTTTGCATTCTAGTCCTTTATGGAGAATTGATACCATCTTCTGATATTTGAAAAGCAGTATAGCGCCCCAGAACCACAAGTCCGCCCTCGAGAAACCTCGCTCCCGTCGGTGAAAATTCTAAGCTACAACCTTCATGAGATGAAAATTTACACAACAGGAACGACAGTTCTATAGGCAGATGTCCAACTTCCACCGGTAATGCGTTTCGCTAAATTAAATAAGTCCCCTCTCTATTAAGCCCCCCCCCTCAAACGTGCTTGAAATAAATAAGCCCCCCCGGGCTTAATAGAGGATTTACGGTGTGCTGACTTAAATTGTAATCAAACATGCCAATTGAAATCTAATGAGGTTTTAGAAACTATTCCTTGGCGTTTTCGTGTAGAGATAGCCAGAATTTCAGCCGTCTATTCTGATCGCATTCGGCTACCGCAGAGACAGAAGGGAGTACTCGTAGACTATCTTTAGTATGTGGTGTTTGTGATATTTTAATGAGGAAAATAACTTGATTGTAAACGTACAGTCTGTAATGCGGAGTTTTTTTCTTTTGTAACAGTTGGGTGAAGATAATAGTGAAAAATGCACTACAAACCCTGACGACGAACTTGTTTTGAAACTTGTAGGCAAGCTTGAACAAAAACTGGTAAGTGCTGACTATAACCAAGTTAATGGTCCCCATCTGGAAGTGCGCGAAAAAACTTGCCCTGAGCGATTGCTATTGAGTCTCTGATTATTTTCCAGTGTTCGATGTTCTTGGTTGTAGCTAGTCTAAGAAGTGACTAACAGAAAGCGATCTTTAGCGGCGACGTAAAGTACGATGCGATTTAAATGGGATTCTGATGCGACTGGAGGAGAGTGCTTGCAGTTTACTTAAAACATTTTTTTATGTTTACATCGCGTGCGTTTAGTTTCCACCACAGCACAACATCTCAAAATTGGAATCAAATCGCTGTTAACTTGCAGCAAAAAAATAAATCCCCGGTAGTTTATGGCGATTTGGAACCGCATGCAAAACCGCCGCAAGAATTGCAAACTTCCCTGTGTGAACGGCCCTTTAGCTGACCCAGTCGCTATTAAAAACTCAGAACTGAATTGAACGAGAGAAACGGACAGAGGAGGTCTGAAACAGGCGAATTTGTATCCAGTCCTAAGACTTCCTGCGCGTTAACCCCGCGCGCTAATTCATTCCCGTGTCCATTCTTCTCCCGTCCCCCCCCCCAAAAAAACTAAATAGCGACTGGGTACGAGTCCGGCTCATTGATGTCAGTCAGTACAGTCAACTCTCGCCTTGCAGACACCTCGCTATTACGGACACCCTGTTATTACGGACAGCAGCTGAAGTCCCCAAGAATAAGAAATTACTGAAAAACAACAGCTCCTGCTATTACGGACTTTCTCTTTTACAGACACCCAATCTTGGTCCCGATGGTGTCCGTTACAACGAGAGTTGACTGTATTACAGTCAGTGCGACCAACAAAAGCCTTATTGAGGACTCCCCTTACCTTCTGATAAACAAACCCGGTGCTTGGATTTAAATAGAGCCAATTGCCTTTCTGTCGCATTCCGCGTGTACGTTTGAAGACGTTTTCAACATTAACTTTATTTTCTTTCCTTCTTCGTCCCATTAGAATTTGACAATGTTTGACATCGACGTTATCGTCGAGAAAGGAACAGGGCACCATGTTGTAGTAGACATCAATTATTTTCCTGGTAAGTGTAAATTTTTATAGCTAGTGAATTAATTTTGAAATCCTTTCAGTGAGATACGGCTGTTTCTATGACGACTTTGTTGCGGTTTGAGTAGACGTCGTTTCTGGTTTTACACGTGCAACTGCAGAGGGTCATGAGTGTCACTCTCTTCAAAGACTTAGAAATTTTTTTGTAGTCTTAAGTTCATCACCAACTGTCGTGGTTACTCATCATATATCTTTTTTAATCCGTAGGCTACGATGGTGCTCCTTTATTTCGAGAAAATTTCGCAAAGTACGTTCATGAATTGCTCGACAAATCCTTTGAGAAGGAAGAACATTTGAAGCTCCAAAGAGGTTTTTGAGCTGACCAGCAAAGAGATCCGGGATTAGCAGACGTATAAGTCTACGAAATTGAATTTTGTATTAATCTCAATTTAAATCTCAATAAAAATTTAGATCAAGTTAATCTCAGAGCTTAGTCTCAAATATTTTCTAATTTAACTTAGGGAGGAGCAAACGACAAGCCAAGTGCTTTATAGAATTGAAAAATACTGGAACTATTTAGAGGTTTTTAAGAATCGCATCAGATCGTGACCCATACAGATTCGTGTGTGTTTTGGGAATCACAGCCATTCTTGGACGCGGTTGAAACACTTATTGCTACCTTATTACTGGAAGTTTTTGCGACAACTTAATTTCACGATTTTGAAAAGTTTTTTCGGGGGGAAATTTTTTCGTGATTTTTTTTTTTGGTACATTTTCGAGAATTTGAAGAATGTGTATAAAATTTTTGTAAGCGACCCTCTCTTTTCGCAACACCAGATCCAAAATAATATAGTAATAAGGTAGTCGATCGCCTCTTTGTTCTTCCTGGTCACCTTTCAGTGGGTGATTGAAATTTGTCTTGATTTGTAGAGCGGTTTTCAGTTGAGTGTCGAAAGAAGTTTGCGTTTGCTTTGGCTTTGCTTTACTTTGATCTGTGATTGGCTTGAATATCTCGCGACACTTTCTCTCTACCAATCAGAAGTAAAACCAAAACCTACTGTGTCTTTGTAGCACGCATTTTCCCGCGCTTGGCGCCTGTTATGTATTTCCTTCGGTGATTGGTTCATTTGGTAATTTGTGTTCGTTGTGATTGGCTAGGGTAATTACTCTGGTTTTGGTTTTCCGACACTCGATTGAAAACCGCTGTAAGGAATTAAGTTCTTTGGTTCGTAAGAAAAGATGACATTTACCAGTTGTGTGTGTTTATGTCACTTAATTGTTCAATGACGAGGTATCTGGACTAACTGGAGCTAAAATTTAACACTCCAAGGGGTTTTCCATTCGAGTAAATTCAACGCGTTGATAACAAGACTTTTTGCACTGAACAAAAAGAGATTACAGCTTGCATGTACCTTGTACTTAATTTTTGTAAAGACTTAACATGTACAGGGTATTTACAATATTGCTTGTGAATAAGTGCATGTTTCATCAATATTAACCGAAGATTACGGAAAACGAATAAGCACTCTTACATACTCTAAGTAAATAGACGGCTGGAATGGATAATGTGGAAAAAAATAAGTTAAACTCCCAGAAGTAGAAAAATAACCACTTGTTATAAAGAAGAGTGACGTTTGTTTAAGAAATAAGACTTGTTTTCTGTTGCTAAGTCTTTCTGTCTTCGTCTGTCTTCTATGGCGATTTATTCTGTGTCTTTATATACTCTAGACAAGATCACAGCACGTCTTTTTCCTCCCGAGAGTGCGTAGAGAGAAGAGAACCTGGGGCCCTTTTCTCGAAGCCCCGAAAAGCCATTCGTAAATATATGAACCACTCACTCTACAAAGTTGTTATTTTAGCTTGTCTTTTAAGATAAAAATGTTTAACTATTAGCAAAGTTTCGTGCTTAGAAATTTCTTTGTGTACAAGACACAGTGTGAATTATCATGCCCGAAATCGACCCGAAAAGTTTCGGAACCTTTAAAAAACGCACGCCAGAATCGCAGCGCCCCTAAGGAACTAAGTGCTTTTCTAATGGGGCCTTGCTTATGGTTTCCTATTCAATTAAAGAAAAAACAAATCCGCCGAGTTTTTTCTATCATTTCTGAAAAATCTTAACGCGTGCTTAAGTCAGAAGAAACCTTGGTAGGATCATAAAAAATTTCATTTGGAGTTATTTCTACTGCATACCGTCGTTTTCACCTAAGCGTGGCCGCGTCACGAAAAGACATGACCTATTTTGGTATCAAACATGGTAGGTTTTGTCGTTGGACAGTTCAAGTTTGCATCGGCCTTCGTTTTTATGGCGGTGTGAGTTTTACACTATTACTTTTGAGTGCCAAAAGGTTAAGTAACGGCCTGACAGGCGTCAAAATGTGTCATGATGACAAAACATGTACACGCTTACATGAAAACGACGGTAATTTACCTTCATTATCAGACCAACGTGTAAATTGTCGGCCGATTCTCAAGAGATATTAAAAAAAAATCTTTTGAAATTATGTTATCAGATTGGGTTTCTCATTGTGTGGTTGTGTCCAAAATTATCTCCCGTTCATGGGATTTTTTACATTTCATGTTGCCTTCTCTCCTTTTCATTCCCACCTTTCTTTTCATCCCCGGATAGCCTGTTTGCCTCCTCTCAAGCTTGACTCCTAGTCCACCTCTCTCACACACCCTGAGAAACGGAAACAATTGCCAAGTATGTTATGCGTGACAGGATAATAATTTAAATTTCCAATAAGAATTAACAAAAGAAAAATTTAAGGTCATCCATGACTGAACCGACTAAACCGACTTTCTAATTCACTCATCCACCCTGCGAGCAGCGGCGCTCGATCAGAGTATGGCGGAAGCTGCAGCAATTCCGTCGCTTGGTGGATACGATGAGGAGTTTGTGAGTGCTGTCGAGGAAGATTTTCTTTGTCCAATCTGCCAGTTACCGTTGAAGGAAGCAATTCAAACGAGCGTATGTGGCCACCGATTTTGCAGACAGTGTCTTGACGGACACTTTATGAGGTTAGCAGATCGTTTATACCTCGAGAGTTTTAGGATTCTGTTTGTCTTGATCGTTGTATGAAGGAGGCTGTTCCACAAAATTTTCTCTTATTTGAGATCTGTTTTAATAGGTTTTAAAATACAGTGCAATCCTATCGAAGTTATACTCAGACAAAGCAAAGTATTGGCCATTCTTTAATTCAAGACATAAGTGAGCCATGGTTTTCTCGTAAAATGGCTTCCGCCAGGTCTGTTTGAACCAAGTGAAGCAGAGCTACAATCGAAGAAAACAGGATTCAGTCAAACCTAGGTATCAATAGGCATCAATAGGTGTCCAGCAATCGAACAAAATCGAAAACGGAAGTTTTTGGTAAACTGCATTAACGAACTAATTCGAAAAAGCCCGTTCACAAGTAGAGTTGTTCACGCAGTTTATTCTTGCATACAAATTTTAAGCGTAATTGTGAGACAAAAGAATCCAGCATTTATGCTACCGCAGCTGTGGTATTACAGGAAAGTTTTGATTTTCCAGCCTTCTTCTGCCCGGTTCTACCGCAAGATCACGCACTGACGAAGTTTCCTTTGCTAGAACTATGGAGCCAGCTACTTTCGAGTCTTCGGAAGATGAAGCATTCCCAGGGTTTTTTAAAATATAAACAAGTATAGTATACGGCCGAGAAACTGCCAGAAAGTCCGACCTATTAACTAGCTTACCAAGAACTGACTTAGAATAAAATGGTGTAAAATACGGAAGTACAAACGAAATGCAGATGCGACCATCGCAGTTGTAATCACAATTTAAAAGTTTCAGACCTTCAACGGGATTCGAACCCGTGCCCCTTGCTTTTACGCTGCAGTGCTCTACCTGCTGAGCTATGAAACCCATTCCTTGGGAGCAGGCCAAAAAAATTCTTTTTTTTCGGGCTTCATTCGTAATTGCTTAACTTGCGATTACAACTGCGATGGTCACATCTTCATTTCATGAGAACTGACTGAAAGAAAAGGTTAAAATAACAACAAACCGTTTCTAACTGTAATTTCTTATCGGCTTGTAGACGGGCTTGAAGAATGTAGACTGCGAGTAGTCTCTAATTTTGGCGATGGCGATTGTGGGGCGGGCGAAATACACGCGCGCGCGCGCGAATTTTCGAGGCGCAACGCAAAGGGAGCGCCGAAAATTAGCGCCCGCCCAACAATCGCCATCGCCAAAAATAGAGACTACTCGCAGTATAGAAGAATGAGACTTTTCTGTATTTTGACAAGAGAGGATCAGTCCAAAATGCAAAAAGATTTGATTGTTGTTTTACTTGGGTATGTGAGTGGCCCAAATGAAGACTGTGTGTAGGTTTCATCAGGTTTTTTTCCCCATAAACTGATGCATATAATTTTGACATATTTATAAACAGGCTGGAACGAGATAGGAAACCGTTAAGCTGTCCTGTGGACCGGAACAACCTGATTCGAGACAAAGTAAGTGACCTGTGCTAACTCAGTGATATCTGAGATGATGAAACTACTAAAACTGGTTTTGCTTTGTATCTAAATTTGAACGTAAACTGTACACCGCTCATCATTTGTAGAACCCTGGTCCCAGAGGTTTTTCTTTCTTTTTCTTGAGAGAAAAAGAAACAAAAACCTCTGAAACCAGGGTACGTTTGTAGGGACGGAATTTGCCTGTGTCTTCGTCATGCGAGTACTGTTGTTAGCGGTTTTTAATTTCCCGTTTGTAGGATTGACCTATTGATCTCTCTCTCAATTGCAGTCCCAACACTTTATCCATCAAGGTGCTTTAAGATCGTTACGCATGCTCACAATGGATAATCCTTTTCTAGTTTTTTAACAGCTCTTTGCCTGCTTTTTCGATGGTTTTTCTGTGAAAATCTGGTTTCTTTGATTGTTTTGTCCTTTGCCACAAAACCGTAAAAAATTTTATCAAGAATCGCATCCTTCTAATATATTTCTTTTTTGCAAGCAAGCAAACTGAAACGTATACATGTTTTTCCTGTTGACAAACCAAAATCAAGAACTGTACAAATTGGCCAACGAATGGAAACGCAAAAATGAAAAAAAAATTGCTTGATGTTTTATGATAACATCATGGTTTTATTGACCAATCACTTGGTCTGCTGCAACCAGAGGCGAGAATGCCATCAACTGACCATACACTCACGGTTACTTAAATCTTAAGATGACATCCGCTGACAACAATATTTCTTCTTAGGACAGTCAGGACTTCTCTCACCCGGCCGATCTCACTAAACGGACTACTAAGGTTTGCTGTTGTTATTGTAGGATATTTTTCCAGACAAAGCAACGCAAAGAAAGATTCTCTCCCTCCTTATCAAGTGTCCAAGTGAAGGATGTCAGTGGACTGGTGAACTGAGATCAAAAGATGTAAGACCTTACTGTGCGTCCTTTGTAATAGTCAATTGCCCTGATTATATTCGACGTGGCCTTAAAGGAATATTATTGTAGTGTGAACACGCCAAGTTGTTCAAGAAACTCTTTTAAGTTTGTACAAATCATTAGAATGGATTCTCCTATGTTGTGCTCTGAGAAGTGTTTGATCAAACAGTTTCTTTCGGCTATTGCTCATTGTCAAAACGAAAATATGTATTTTAGTTTCCCTACTTTCTGACTTTACCGCGGTAATTTTAAAATGACATTTCCTATTCTCTGCTTTTCTTGCTTAAAAAAGGAACATTTGGCATGCTGCCCTCTCCTAGTTGTTTCCTGCTCGAATGAAAACTGCCCCGTGACACTGGTAAGAAAAAACCTGGAATTGCACGAGACCACCACGTGCCAATGGAGGTTGATTTGCTGCAATCATTGTTATATGTTACATCCAGCGTGTAAAACTGAGGTAGGAATCTCTATTTGTTGTTTTCAACAAATACAAATACGAATACGATTTAATTTTGGGGCGGAAGAGGGGGAAGGGGATAGGAAGAAAACGTTTGGAGGAGTGTATCGATGTGCTGATTTGGGGGCGTGCGAACATGAGTTGTGTTTGTTGTTTATTCTCGAGTCGCATTCGGCTGATGATTTTCTTCAGTTCAATTAGGCATCGAGGAAATTCATAAAATAAGAATCCAAAGACCATGCAAGATGATTTTGATCGTATATTTAAATACACACTGTTTAATTTTATTTGTTTTTAAGACTCACCAGAATGAGTGTAGGAGGTTCCCACTAAACTGTTCAGAGGGCTGTGGAGCTGTCGTCGCAAGAGAAGAGGTAACATGCTGATTCCAGTTGTACTGATGCTGGCAGCATTTAGTGGCCTTTAATTTTTTTTGAAAAACGAAAGATACGCTTGTCTCTGAGTCATGACGACGACGGGAACGAGAGCGTCACTTCAAGACTTCGTTATTATTCCAACTTCAGCCCCCGTGGCAGGCGCTAAAAGAGGAGGGAGAGGGGGGATAAGGAAGTGCAAGACGCGAGTGCGGAACACGATTGCGCGTTTCCCTTAGTTCCCTTATGGCGCCAGTCACTCAGGCTATTCCAAATTGTCCAGCAGGGGCGTACCCAGCCTTCTTGCAATGGGGGAGGGGACCGGCGTTTCCGAAATCAGTCACTCAAGGTAGTTCAATTACCTTATTACATGAAATTTTGGCGACACTTTAATTTAGCGAATTTAGCGATTTTAGCGATTTTTCAAAAAATCGCTAAATTAAAATGTACCAAAATTAAGTGTCGCTAAATTTAAATCATCGCTAAATTAAAGTGAGTACAATATGAAATTCCGCCATCTGGTCCGTTTCACACTATCACGCTATTACGGTCGATTATGACGTGTATTAGTCCAGTTCTGGCCCCTCTCTCTGTCACGCAGCGCTCCGCTCTCGCAGAGAGAGGGTCCAGGGTCAATTGTCTGCGCATGCTCGTAATTTTAGCTAGTTTCCAAGCTAATCGCTACTGCGCATGTACAACGAGATAAGACGAACAAGAAAACAGAGAAGGGAAGGGAAGCGCTGGCGGACGATTTTTTTTGTGCGGTCGGCAAAAAGAAAATAATATTTCCCGAATTCGATCGTGTTTGCTCCATGTTTGGTTAGTTGCACTGAGCGATTTCCTCCTGCAGTTCAGATTATTTTTTCAGAAGAAACGGTTGCTGCGAGCGTTACATGAATTCTTGAAGTACTGAGAAACAGAGGAGTTGTGGTCAATTCAAAAACACTGGATACGGGAGCCGAGAGAAGGCTAAAGCTTGAGTAATTACGAGGACTAACTGCCATTTTTGTGGTATTTGCTGTTGATCAAAACATTTTTCTCAATCTGTTTTGTAACGCTGTAACTAAAAACCTAAATGTTTTTGGAATTTTACCAACTGGCAGGCTTCCAACTGCTTCTTTATAGGTTAGTTAAAGAAGAATATATATGAAACTTTCAGAACGTTGTACAGTTGTAATTGTTGTGCCTTTGCATCAGTAATGAAGGGCCTGGTTAAGGGCTATCGAACACAGGCTTCAGACTGTTTTCCATCGGCGTTGGAGACGAACGCGCATATTTAATGAGCTCTCTATAGTTTATTCGCTCACCTCTCGAAACTTGCAAAATTCCATCCATACTATGTTGTTTCCAGAACCAAAAGTAAGGTAAAGAAAATTTAAATGCGCCAAAATATTGCCGAAAACTTCCGGGGAAAACCACTCCTTGAGCGAAGTGGCAGATGTTGTGCCCGGGTGTTGTGAAACAATCTTATTTGCATCGGGCATATTTAATGAGCTTTCTCGCCTTCTTCATTCTACCCTCGAAACTTGCCTAAATTTGTTTCAAAACTCTATTCCTTTTCTCTCTCGAAGAAATAAAACTAATGAAAGTGCAGACATGCCACAGACATTCCAATCCGCCAAGTTAATCTTGAACTAAACTTGAAAAGTTTTCCGAGTGTTGCCAACCTCACTGGCCACAAATATATTTTCGGTCGGGTCAAATCAACATCCTGCGCTCTGATCCGCTCTGATTGGTTTAGCGGGAGCATGCGCAGACAATTGTCCCTGGACCCTCTCTCTGCGAGAGCGGAGCGTTGCGTGACAGAGAGAGGGGCCAGAACTGGACTAGACGTGTATCGGATGTCTACGTGTATACATTTCAGTCATTTCAGCTTCACAACTGAAATGGATTCTTCGCTCGTATTAAATTTCGCATTCCCATGTGGACTACGCGGTTTCCACGTTTATAAAGAGCTGTGGAATCCTAGACTAAATGAAAAGCTTGACACAATTCACGAAGAAAATAATCCGCACGACCGCTACGCATTTGCTGCAATAAGAAAAACTGTTAGTCAGCCTCGCCCCATGTAAGGGAATCCAAGGGAGTCGTGGATTCCGGATTCCACACCGTGGATTCCGGATTCCGACGGTTGGATTCCGGATTCCATGCCTACTGATGGATTCCAGATTCCAAACTTTCTGTAATTCCGGATTCCAAAGTTCTTAACTCTGGTTTTCATTCGCATTTCAAAGGCCAATACTTTTTAAACTGTAACTGAAGTCGCCTATCTATATAGGAAAGTTCATTTCAATCTCCAAAAGATCAAAATTTATTGTACTTTCTAAATCATGTGTAAATGCTGATGCATCTCTATAATCGATAATTTTCTAATCTAATTATACGACTTTTTGACGACCACTATTTGTTTGTTTAATACCGGTCATGATAGTGAACACCTCCAGGAATTTTTTGATGTAGCCCCTTCACTAAAATTTTCAAAATGTTAAACGTCACAGTTTACAAACTGTTTTAGTTTTTTTACAGACAAATACTTGTGATTTTAAATGTTGAGACACAGGGATTTCAGAAAATTTCCAATAAGCGACATAAGCGGCGGCTTGTTTAGGAAAAAAGGCGACGTAAGAGTCCGTATAATGTATAGGGGTGCTGGGGGCATGATCCCCCAGAAAACTGTGAAATCTAGATCCTCAGAAATGCAATTTCCAACATTCTGGACATCAAATAGAGTTGCGTTCATGAAAATTTTCATTGCGATATGGCAGCTATTTTCTGTGAAGAACAGAGTTTAAACGACGTACAGTCGCTGTTGTTGTTGTTTCCTTCTCTCATAAACTCCCAATAAACTCTCAGAAGGAACCCTCGCGAAAGCATTAACACAAAGAATTTTATTAAAATAGAAAGAGGTACTTATTAAGCCCTATGGATGGCGGTGCACCTCCGGTAAAAGGCAGACACCAGACACCACTACTAAAGAGGCAGGGTCTTCCAAAATTAGCTGCCGGCTGGTTGGCTCAATTGGCTGAGTACCAGACGTCGGAGCGTTAGGCCCGGGTTCGATTACCAGCCGCGCCAACACTCAGGGTCTTAAAATAACTGAGTAGAATGTGCTGCCTTTGTTTCGCAACTGCAAATGGCTAGACTTTCTAGTCTTCTCGGATAAGGACGAACAACCGTATGCCCCGTCTCAAAGCACGTTCACTGTCTTCACTGATCTGACTGTCAGTGTGAATGAATGCTGTTCGAAAAGGGTAGGGGACGTAAATCCCGCTGGTGTGATGAGCCTTTGATGAATTGGGTGGGTAATTAAGGGGTTGATTTCAATTAGGACGCAGTCCTGTTTTATCCTCTCACTGTGGTGATTCACCTTGGCGAAAGAATTAAGTAAATAAAAAATTTACTGGTTGAAATGCCGTTTTGAATGAAGATCCGCTCTGAACAGAAGGCAGGAAAGAAGGCATGTTTTTAACTCTGGTGCGCATCGCTAAGATTTCTGTAAAATACTTCGGAATTTCGATGCAAGAATTTTTTCTAGGCTGCTCGGGGTGAACGATTTTTTCTGCAAAATTTCCCTTTCATGATTTTTTTGTCATTCTCCTTGATTCGCTCCCCAGCCCCCTCCATACTTTCCCTAATGGTCCGTCCCTAACGGGTCTTGTTTTTATTCTCGTTGAGCGTCCACTCACCCTTCATCCTATCGTTTGTTGGGGAGGATCGTTTCGTGACCAACCAAAAGAACCTTATCTTTGCGTAGGATCAGAGGCTAGTTAGCGGATCAGCTCTCTATGAGCCAATGGCCATCCATCACAGTCTTGCGCCTACCAGCGGTGATACAGACAGTACTTCGTAAAAATTCAAGTTTCAAGTACCAGTTCGGAGCAAAATAATTCCAAACTGAGTAATGCTGCGCGAAGATTTTTTTATTTCATGATGTCCAGATCTGACACATGAACATTGTCTCAATAAAACACTAGACCGATATGTATGACTACCGAATAGCTATGGATTTATCAATTATCTTTCCCAGCTTCAGTGTACTTCTTTCGGCGTTTCCGTCTTTGATTAACAGATTATCAAAACAGCAGAATAAAACGGTCAACGTTGGATACCACTACATGTAGCTCGATGTGAAACCCTGCATGAAAGAAAACAACTGTGATCGGTGTTCACCATTTATGAAACAGTTCGGGTCAAGGTCGGAAAAGTTAAACATAGGAAACATGTGCCCTATAAGGAATCAAAAACTCCCAACCGCAATGTTGACATATGAAGTACATGTTAGGTGACCAATCACTTTTTGGTGATGGTGGTGGGGACGCCGAGAGGAGGGATAGGTGGCGATTTGTTATGAAATTACTACTAACAGTACAGTACATTCCAGACCGGGATTCCAGAGTTATGGATGAGGCTGGATTCCGGATTCCACGGGTTGGATTCCGGATTCCAGGGACTGGATTCCGGATTCCAAAGCCCTGGATTCCGGATTCCAAAGGCAAAAAAATGTTGGATTCCGGATTCCCTTACATGGGGCGATACAGCAGTTCAGAAGGCATGCGCGTGTCACATTTAGAAGAAAGGGCTCTGTCTTGATGCAAAATGTAGAGCTGCGTTTTCATTGTATTGTTGTCTACAGAACTTATAATTTAAGCTCGCGTTGATGAGAAAATTTACCAAAATTTGCATGTCTCTCTTGAAAAAAGGCGTTTGCTTTGCCATGAATTTTTACTCTTTCTTTGTGCAGCTTTTTGGATTTCTCTTTTTGGGCACTTGCTGGCTTGACTCTTGGGAAGACATAAGTCATATGTTGTCGGCGCATAAGCATGCGCAAGGAAACTTGGCCAACACGGGCAAGTCATTTGTCACTGAAAGAATTTGTCAAATAAAATTTTTCTCGTATGCTTGCCACAAGCATATTAACCATTCCACAACGTCCTCTTGTTGCAGATTATTGCCCACATTGAGAAGGATTGTGTGTTAACAATAATTTCCTGCCTGTATGCGCAGATGGGATGCACAGAAAAGGTAACTCAAAATCTTAGGAATAAATGGTTGCGAACATATCGAAGCCATTGATACTGGAAAAAATGAAGTTTCGAGAGTTGGTACTGTTGAAAGGCAGTAGACTGAAAAACAGTCTTTTTTGTTCTTAAATTTCGCAGGGACCGGTGGTGCGAAGCACCAAAAGCGCGGACTCTCTCGGGCGAGACCTTTTGTTCTAGAGCCACGAGTGTCGATTGAATCAAATGCCGTCATTCATAGTACTGGAAAATGAGGAAAACCGGAGACTGTAATGAGGAGGAAACTGTAATGAGGAGGCAGCCAGTAGAAACAACCATTCAGAGAAAAGAGTGACATATGTTACTTATCCTAATAACTAAAGTATTTTTTGCAGATTCAGCGAGGAGATGTCGAATCCCATCTTCAAACTGACATGAGGTTGCACCTTGACTTAGCTTGTGTAAAGTTGAATAAAACAGAAGATCAGTTGCGTAACACACAGGAGAAGTTCGAAGAGACCACAAGAAAACTTGAAGAGAGGTTTGAAAAGACCACAAGAAATCTTCACGAAAAGTTTAAAGAGACCACAGCAAAACTTAAAGAGAAGGTCATTGCTCTTGAGAATACACTAATGCAATATTCTGAAGAACACACCTGGAAGATCAGTGGCTTCAGTGAAATCTTGAGACAAGCCAAAAGCGGAGGAAAAACTAGTATAGATAGTACTCCATTCTACACAGGAGAATATGGCTATAAATTTAAAATTCGCTTGTATCCAAATGGCATTGGTATGGGAAAAAACACTCACCTCTCGGTTTTCTTTATTCTGATGAAAGGCGATTGCGATGACATTTTACCCTGGCCTTTCCAGAAAAAAGGTAACGTTTATTTTGTTTGATCAACAAGAAGTTGTGTCTGCCACAGAAGAACCTACTGAAAGTCCTAAAGATATTACGTGGCAGAAGCCTTTGGCAAGAGATAATATTGGGAAGGGCGTCACTAAGTTTGTGTTACAAGAAAAACTAAAAGAAGGGCATTTCATTGTGGATGATACTATATTCATTCAGGTGAAAATCGTTGCACCTAGAAAGATGTAATCCCGTCTTTCAGGTTTAACGTTTGACTTTTTAGTTTGCGATTCCATTGTTGTGAATATTATACCATGTGATTCCAAATATATTTTTTATTAGCGAAGGTCTCTAGAAAACAACTTGACGAAAGGTAACTTGTGAAATGTAATTTCTGACGATTGACTAGTCTTGTCGAGTCAGAAATTTTAAAATATTCTCGCGGCACGATAGCCGGCGCGATAGCGGGGAGTCAGATTTGTCCCACTATATATATTTTTCATTCTCAGACTTCTTTTGCAATGCCTTTCTTCCATTCTGATAGGGTTAGTCATGTTTTTTTGTTTCTCTTCCAAATCTAAACTAAAAGAGTGTTTTTGTCTGTAGTTTTTCGTGTCTACAGTGGCATTACTTTGAAGCTTTTCGATGCTTAGTTTTAGTGGCACACATCCTACGCGTAATAAGCACTTTATCAGAATCTAGCTTTTGTACAAACTGTGTCGACTCACTGTTATCAAATGATTGACTGACTTACCCGACGTAACCTATTTCACATGTATTAAATGTCTCGCGGTAGTGTAATTAGGAATAGATAATTCCCTCTAAAGAAGAGAAAGAAATCTTCGTATGCAGTAAATAGAAGTTTAAAGTTTATTATTTCAAAGTTTATTATTATTCACTTCTATAAGTAAAATAAAAAGAACTACTCTATCTACACTATTAATTTTTTATCAGCTAAGTATTATGCTGTAGTGCTTAAATGCTTTGAGACTTATTAAAATCTGACAATGTAATTTGCATGGCTAGTTAATTCCTAATTGGCTTTTTTCTTTATTCTTTTTTCATTTTTGTAAGACAACGTTATTGCAACTAGGTGTATATAAATAAAGAAATTACAGAAAGCAAGTCAAGTAATTAACATAAAAAAATATATACATATGTGAAAAAAGAAAGAAATTACAAATAAATAAATAAATAAATAAGGATGCATGGATAAGTCTATAAATTCTTAATATATTTTAATTACTGTTGGTAGTGATCGAACGAAAGCTTGGTGTTTTTTTAATTAAGGTGTGAACATCAACATAATTCTCCTCGTGTTCTAAAAGCTGCAGTAAAATTTGCTGAAGACATTTTTTGAAGGAGGTTTTGTTTTTCGTTCGGAGATGTTCTGGGAGTCCGTTCCATATTTTACATCCGATGCGTGAAAACGAGTGGCTCTGTTGTTTTAGTCTTGAATGTTTTATGTAGAATCTACCAGCTGATGCAGATCTAGTACTATAGGTATGAACAGAGTCTGCGCGAGTAAAAAGATCTAACAATTTCGAAGGAGCAGTTTTACAGTTTATGTCATGCATTAAGATAGACATAGATTTGTAATAAAGCATATCCACAGGAAGAATATTAGCACGTACGAATAATGGAATGGCATGCTGTCAACGCAGAGCTCGTTTCTGAAGGATTAGAATTCGTTTCTGAAGGATTAGAATAGAAAGGGGGCGCAAAAGTGTATTCATCTACCCTAAATGACTTTGAAGACGTTGTATGATCATTATAAGCTCACAAAGCTGTAAACGTCGCATTTCACGCCTTTCTTCAAATGACATTTGTCCAGTTGTGGTTGCTTCACGGATTTAAGCCTTGCGAGAACAGTTTTACCGAGACGAAGTTTGACTAACTTCCGAGTCAACTTAACCTGCGATTAGGTCGAATTTTAGTATGGTTCTCATATTCTTTTACGTGGGTCGCTTGCTGAAATTGGGCCTGATGCAATCTTTCACAGCACCCATACTTGTGGCCAAAATTTGGCCACCATAATCTCGTAACCTGATTGGCTGTTGGAATCACCAGAAGTATATGGCAGGCTCTCGCAAAGCGGCTCCGCGATTGAAGCTCCATTATAGCATGATCGGCGGAAGGGAGCACGTTGGTTTTTTTTGGACAGTTTTGTCGATTCTGGACACAGCAATATGCTTTGTTTTGTTTATCCATATCGCAATTATGAAACATCAAAGATACCGTCCATATCTACATATTTGCCAGAAGTAGTTGGGATGGCTATAAAAAGATAGGTGATTTCAGATGTTCATGTTCAATTGAAACATTTTCAAATAGCTGACATGAACATTTTGATGCTCCCTCCCCTCCCCCTCTCAATGTTGGACCTTTGCAGGCCAATCTTCAGTCAGTAAACTTGGTTGAAAGACTGGATTCGCTTGAAAGTTCACAGAATGATCTCAGTGGATAGCGGTAACGTCGGATAACAGTGACGTTAAAGCGTTTGACGAGTCGATAATGCCGGGACCGTTGGTTCTTCCTTGATCAGCTTGGGAGCAGGGATGGCGTAGTAGTGAGAGCACTCGCCTTCCACCAATGTGGCCCGGGTTCGATGCCCGGTCCCGGTGTCTTATTTGGGTTGAGTTTGTTGTTGGTTCTCGTCCTTGCTCCGAGGGTTTTTCTCCGGGCACTCCGGTTTTCCTTCCTCCATAAAAACCAGCATTTCCAAATTCCAATTCGACCTGGACGTCAAGTGTTCACTCATGAGCCCCTGGCTCGGGAGATTAGGCAACTACTCTCCACACTATGACGTTAAATATGATTTGATTTTTTAAATCTTCAGTCGAGTCTTGTGAGGCCTTACAACAAAGACTGAGACAATGACTGAACTTTAATGGTTTGCATACAAGAACAACATAGAAAGACAAGACACACTGCTTCCAGTTTATGATCTATGAGTTATAGTATTCTACTTCATATTTTTGTCAACTGCGAGGGAAGACACTTTTAAAGAACAAAAGAGGAAAAAAAACATTTGAAAATTTGCAAGGTTTTCTATTCTGCATTTTAAAACCTTTTTATCACGACAATCTTATTTTCTGTTATTTGTAAGTGTGTCGGTTAAGACTTAAAAGACGTAGAAAATGATCAGTTTACTATTAAAATATGAATCTTTTATTTTTGTGAGTTCAAGTGAGATAAAAAAATGAATAGACTTTGTACACAAGTATAACATTTGTATCAGAATGAGGATCTAAAGGAAGCGCAATTGGATAATAAACTTACAACTATTCATTGTCAGAAAAGGATATTTATATACGATAAATAGTATAACAGCCTGTGAGCAGGTTTTTGTGTTTGGAATCTCCTGTAAGCAGCAAAAAATAAGTTAGCAGTGGAGCAAACCTTGGATGAACCTACTTTATCAGTTTCTGCACTTTGACTGCTCATGTATTTTAACATGGGGTGCTGTGCAAAAGCTGCTCTTAAATGAAACCCACAGAGGGAAAACATTGAGGTGGTCTCGGTATCATGGTCTGCAGTCAACAGCGCTAATGTTTTGGACTTACGGTTTGCAAGGAACTAGTAGTAAGAGAAAAAAGGGACTTCTTGTAGTCTCTCTCCAGCCACATGGTGTTTGTAATACTTTAATAAACGTTTATTCTATAATACGAGATTTTTTCTTTCGTAAGAATTGGATGAAGATAATAGTGAAAAATGCACTACAGGCCCTGACGACGATCTTGTTTTGAAACTTGTAGACAAGCTTGAACAAAAACTGGTAAGTGCTGACTACAACTAAGTTAATGGTCCCCATCCAGAACTGGGCGTAAAGCGATTGCTGTTGAGACTCTGATTATTGACTTGGGGTCAGTGTTGGCTGTGCAGGCTGTGTAAGGCAAGCCAATTGTAGCAATATTCAATTCGAAATTCAATTTCAATTCAATAAAATTCAATATCAATTCAATATCAATTCAATGTCAATTCAATAAAATTCGATTTCAAGTACCTGACTTTTTGTTTGCAGTGCTTGTTAAGATAGAGGAATGCGTAGAAACCACTGGAACAGATATTAGCGACGTCCAAGCACAATTTGTGGTTGTCGATCGAACTGTTAACCTTTTACGTATTAAGGTACCCATCTAGGTACGTTCGCCCAGTTGTTAAACTATGATGAACTGTCAGTTGTCTCGGCAATAGACCTCAAAAGGTTAACAGTTCGATCGGCAACCACAAATTGTGCTTGGATGTCGCTAATATCTGTTCCAGTGTTTTCTACGCATTCCTCTATCTTTTCAAGCACTGAAAAAAAAAAGTCAGATTAGTCTATCTCTATGTCAAATGGTGACTCCTTGATGTCGGCCCGTTTCTCGACCATTTCTCTTCCAGGTTTTCACTCGTGGAGCTCATGCTCGCAGTCTGAATGTTCCCGTAGGTTAGCTGTCACTTCCTGTCAGTAATCGGAAGCTTTATTGAATAAAAGTTTTCTGAAACAGAAATTGAATTGGCATTGAATTTTATTGAATTGAAATTGAATTTTATTTAATTGACATTGAATTGACATTAAATTGAAATTGAATTGACATTGAATTGATATTGAATTGACATTGAATGTCGAAGTCAATATTGCTACAATTGGCTTGCCATAGCTGTGCTTGGTTGTGGTTAGTCTAGGAAGTGACTACCAGTAAACGATCTTTGCGGGCGGCGACGTTAAGTACGATACGATACGATTTGAATGGGATTCTGATGCGACTGGAGGAGAGCGCTTGCGATGTACTAAAAAGTAGTTTATGCTCACATTGCGTGCGTTCAACCCCCACCACTACACAGCATCTTAATTGGAATCAAATCACCGTTAACTCGCAGAGAAAAAATAAATCGCTGGTAGTTTAATGGCGATTTGGAACCGCATGCAAAACCGCCGCAAGAATTGTATCAAACTTTCCTGAACGGCCCTTTAGCTGACTCGTACCCGTCGCCATTAAAAATTCAGAAATTGAACGAGCGAAAAAGACGGAGGACGTCTGGAACAGACAAATTTGCATCCCTTCCGAAGACTCCCCGCTGGAATTTCACCTCCGATGGGCTGGGAAACAATCAAAGAAAGAAGTACTATTGTTATTAAAAGTCTGCTGGCTTAAATTGTGTTTTGTGCAGACTACGAAATGTCCCTTTTTTTTCTCAATATTTGTCCACGAGAATCAAAATTCACTAGACTAGCAGTTTCCGCTCAAGGATAGTCGAGGAAAAAGAACACGCGAGCGAGTGCGAAATTGACGCACGTGCGCAATGAGCCGGCTCTTTACACCAGAGGCTCATCACGAGCGCGATTTTTGCACCCACTTCCTTGCCTGTTTTCCTGTAGAGATAGCCAGAATGTCAGCCGTCTGTTGTGGTCGTTTTCGGCTACTGTAGCGAGAAAAGGGACTTCTTTTAGTCTCTCTCTAGTACATGGTGTTTGTAATATTTTAGTAAACGCTTATTCTATAATACGAGATTTTCTCTTTCGTAACAACTGGATGAAGATAATAGTGAAAAATGCACTACAGACCCTGACGACGATCTTCTTTTGAACTTGTAGACAAGCTTGAACAAGAATTGGTAAGTGCTGACTGCAACAAATTAACGGTCCCCATCCAGAAGGTGGGCGGAAAGAAACTGCCCTGAGCGATTGCTGTTGAGACCCTGATTATTGACTTGTGGTCAGCGTTGGCTGTGCTTGGTTGTGGCTAGTTTAGGAAGTGACTACTAGTAAACGATCTTTGCGGGCGGCGACTTAAAGTACGATACGATACGATTTGAATGGGATTCTGATGCGATTGGAGGAGAGCACTTGCGATGTACTAAAAAAGCTGTTTATGCTCACATCGGGGACGTCCAACCCCCACCACTACGCAGCATCTTAGTTGGAATCTAATCTCCATTAACTCGCATTGAAAATATAAATCGCCGGTAGTTTATGGCGATCTGAAACTGCATGCAAAACCGCCCCAAGAATTGCATCAGACTTTTGTTGTGTAAACGGCCCTTTAGCTGACTCCAGTGGTGGTTGAACACGGTCCGAAAGGCATGGTGGATCATTATATTAGCCAATCACGAGCAGTCTCTCAACCAGGACGAGAAATCAACATGGCGGCCTTTGACGGGAATGTGAGCTTCACTTCTTGTCTTTTTAACGTGCTATCTGTCCCCAGTGCAACTTACGTTTAACAAGAATAATTAGGATTGGTGTGTATCTATATGTCTTGAAATTTTTGGATCTGGTCTTCTTTTGTAAGTCAAGTTTGAGCACAATTTCGTTGTAGGTGGATCGAGCAACGTGTGCTTTCATGGTATTTGAGTAGGTCTTACATTTTGAGAATATGTAGGCTAACCCAAAAATCTAAAACCGTTTATTTTACACCAAGATCGAGGTGGATAAATTTGCTTTTATAAAATCATATAGCGCCCGATAGCGCCCCTCTAGTTTGAGAATTATGCGTTGTTTAAGTTGTCGAATTTTCTCTCCAATATTACTCTCACGCTGCAAGATGTGAAAATTATCCGCCAAGTATTAACGCGAGTGATCCTCTTTAATTGTGACAAGTATCAACAGTATGGTTTGGCATCCCAATTGAGTGTTTTCCCTTCTTTGTTTTGTTGTCTTTAGGTTAAGAGGCAAAATGGTTTCTTCGGTCTGCTCTGTTGCCATGTATGCAACAAACTTTCAAGAATCACATTTTGTTTGCTGAAATGACCAAAATTATTTGGGCTTTAGGTTCTTAATATATAGTCACATCATCTGTTGTGGATTGGTTTCCTAAGATCCCCTTAAGGTTCTTAACTTACAACCTCTGTGCAGTGAACCATTGAGAAAGCTAAAAAAATTCAGTATTGATCAGTAACTCAGATTGGAAATTCACGGTGCTATCTTAGACATGCAAGAGAAACCGAAACTGGTTTGAGATATCAAAAATTTGAGATAGCCAATAGTAAATAAGTGAGCAAGATCAACCGAGGAAAACAATAAAAATATTTTCACTTCAATAGAGTTGTGAGCAGGTTGGGGGGTGGTGTGGGGTTGGGTTCAAGTTAGTGGGGTCTGCTGTAAGAAATAAAATCCAGAGCCATTGAGGGAGAACTATGAATTATTGATTGAACATCCCTTTCAATTTGTCAGTTTAGTTGTTATTAATAACAATTAGAGCTACTGAGATCCATAAAAGGGTCAAGAACTGTGAATTGATTAAATATCCCTTTTCTAATGGAACTCGCAACTTTCGCTTTCTTCGTCAATTTTTTGCATTGATATCAATCCTTATTTGTTTTCTACTGAATTGTCTCCCAGGAGACAGATTTGACACACCAAAATGAGTGGTCTTACCGTGTTTACACGATTATGGTACAAGTTTTTGCACCGGATTGAAAATCTTGATCTGGTACAGCAACCAGAATAAACTTGCACTAGTATGACTCGTAATAGTATGAAATCTTGTGCTGGTATCATTATACAGAGCCATAAGAGGGAATGAAACTCAAACCTGTATTATGTAAACACCCCTTAAGTTTCTGTTACTTGACTCAACAGGCAGACTTGGTGCTCAGTGGTGAGTCCAGACTTTCATGGAGGGTGGGGTCCAAGTTTAATGGTGGGTGAGGGGAGACAACAAAATACAAAACTTTTGTGGAGTTATATCTTGGTATTATTCTGTACTATATTCTGACCATAAGTAAATTGACAAAAAAAATCAGATGCTTTCTGAGTGGAGTTTGATGTTGTGCACAAGCTAATCTGCGCTCCGCTTCGTTGTAGTCTGGAGTAAATGTGTAACTCCATAATTGTTTTGTTCATGTGTATTGCTTTCTGTTAGTCTGTTTTGTCCAGCCTTATTTTCTTTTCAACAAAAAGGGGGGATACCCTTGGTCCCTCCTCTGGATCCACCATTGACTTTTCAACAAGGTAGAGGTCTGAAGTAAACAAATGAAGGACTGGGCCATTGTTTGGAAGGGGTAAATGCTCAAAGGTCCAGTTTAGTTAGAGTTTGCTCTGTAGTTGGGACAGCATTCTAATAATTATAAAAATATCAATTTACTCATTGTAAAAGAGCAAAAGAATTGACAGATTTGTAGCAATGACCTTGTGCTTCACTAGTTTTAAAGGATTCAAGCTAAAACAGGTTCTCTGTGACCTCGATAATTTTGTCATGATAATCAGTGCAAAGCCCTCAACAACCCTGTCTTAAAAACTGTTTTCTGCTTGAGGTCCTTGTGGGTAAATGAGTCAATGCTTTCATTGAAGTAGCTGAGAAAAAAATATGGGTACACTGTATATAATATTGTCACACATTCTACAGGCTGAACAGAGCTTTGTTAAATTTTCTTAAACAGATTTTCATGTCCCCTGCAAAAGAAAGTGGAATTCTCGTTCAATCACAGACTTACTTTGTCAGCATCAGTTACTTTCAAAAGCAAAACAAATTAATTAATTAATTCATATTGACAGCTAGCAATTTGAACAATAATATTTTAATACAGCCTTGTTTAGCTAAGCTGTGAAAGTATAATTTCAGAGAAGCCCTTCAGGATTACTACATCCCGCAACAACAGTATTCTTGAGAAACAGAAGCTTTTGGACACCCTGGAATTTAAAGGACTGTTAATGCTATAAAATGAACATTCTTAAGGTTTTTCATGGCACGTACTCGACGCTTTAATATCCATCGGGCAAAACTTACGATTTCACACAACTGACGCAATTACAAAACCTCAGAAAGCCACGCATCTGTGTTTTCACTTTCGATGATTGGGAATAAGTCCTTCATGGCCCAAGAGGCTATTCATGGTAAGATGTTTGCACATATAAGTTACTAAAGAGGCATATTTCTGATAAACCCGGAATTGAAGTCTCCACGTGTACGCGTTCAATCGATCAATGCATGAAACCAGCCGTTAAAATGTTACATCAGATATTCAGATGTAAACAAAGGATAATTAGACCACAAGAATGGGAGAAACTTCCATCTTTGTTATTTCCAGCTCTTGTAGTTGAATTTGTTTTGCCTCTTCGAGATCCGCACCGTACGAAGGTTCATTGCAACTGAGTTTGAATCGATCGATAGCCCCATCATGCTTTGCGAACCGTGTCCAACCACCACTGAGCTGACTCGTACCTAGTCGCTATTAAAAATTCAGAAATTGAACGAGAGAATAAGACGGAGGAGGTCTGGAACAGACAAATTTGCATCCCTACCCAAGACTCCCTGCGTGTTAACCCGCGCGCCAATTCATTCTCGTATTCAATTTTCTCCCGCCCCAAAAACAACTAAATAGCGACTGGGTACGAGTCCGGCTCTTCGAAACGTCAGTCAGTATTACAGTCAGTGCCAGCAACAAAAGCCTTATTGAGGATTTTTATATCTAGTGAATTAATTTTGACATCCTTTCAGTGAGATAACGTGGTTTCTTTGATGACTTTGTTGTGTTAAAGTAGACGTCGTTTCTGGTTTTACGCATGCAGTTGCAGAGGGTCATGAGTGTCGCTCTCTTCAGAACCAACTGTCGTGGTTACTCACCATTTATCTTTTTTAATCTGTAGGTTATGATGGTGTTCCTTTATTTCCAGAAAATTTTGCAAAGTTACGTTCATGAATTGCTCAACAAATCGTTTGAGAGGGAAGAAAATTTGAAGCTCCAAAGAGGTTTTTGAGCTGACTAGCAAAGAGAACCGTGATTAGCAGACTTTTAGCCCCGCTAAAAATTGATCTTAATTTAAATCTTAATTAAAATTTAAAGCTAGTAAATCTCAGAGCTTAGTCTCAAATATTTTCTAATTTAACTAAAGGAGGAAGGACAAGCCAAGTGCTTTATAGAATTGAAAAATACTGGAACCATTTAAAAGGTTTTGAAGAATTGCATGAGATCGTGACCCATACAGATTCATGTGTGTTTTTTAAAATCACAACCATTCTTCGACGCACTTGGTGCAGTTATTACTGCCTTATTACTGGAAGTTTTTGTAGCAACTTAATTTCGCGATTTTGGTAAGTTTAATTTTCTGGCGAACGTTTCGTCAATTTTCGATAATTTGGAGAATTTGTATAGAATTTGTGTAAGAGACCCTCTTTTTGTACAAAACCAAATAAAAAAAATCCGTAGAAATTTCCTGTGATAAGGTAGTCGCCTCTTTATACTTTCTGGTCACCCTTCAGTGAGTGATTGGAATTTGTAGAGTGGTTTTCATTTGAGTGTCGAAAGTAGTTTGCGTTTGTTTTGGCTTTGCTTTTCCTTAATCTGTGATTGGCCTAAAAAACTTCCGCCGCTTTCTCTCAGCCAATCAGAAGTAAAACCGAAACCAAGTGTGTCTTCGTAACATCCATTTTCTCGCGCTTGGCGCCCGTAACATGTATTTCCTTCGGTGGTTGGGTCATTTGTGTGAAGTGATGGGCTAGGTAATTACTTTGGTTTTGGTTTTACGACACTCGATTGGAAAGTCACTCCCTTCAGAGACTTCTCTCAAGTCCGCTCAAGACGTCTCTCAAGGTCATTACCAACTATCATGGTTACTCATCATTTATCTTTTTTAATCCGCAGGCTACGATGGTGTTCCCTTATTTCCAGAAAATTTCGCAAAGTACGTTCATGAATTGCTCGACAAATCCTTTGAGAGGGAAGAACATTTGAAGTTCCAAAAAGGTTTTTGAGCTGACCAGGAAAGAGAACCGAGATTAGCAGTCAGAGAATTGGAGAAGCAGGATGAGCAGAACCGGGATTAGTAGTCTACTAAATTGAATTTTATATTAAGCTCAATCAAATTAATCTCAGAGCTTAGTCTCAAATTAGGGAGGAGCAAACGACAAGCCAAGTGCTTTATAAAATTGGAAAAAACTGAAACTATTTAAAGGTTTTCAAGAATCGCATCAGATCGTGACCCATACAGATTCATGTGTGTTTTTGGAATCACAACCATTCTTGGACGCGGTTGGAGCAGTTATTGCTCCCTTATTACTGGAATTTTTTTGTGACAACTTAATTTTGCAATTTTGGTAAGTTTTACCCGAGAATTTTTCGTCAATTTTCGGCAATTTAGAGAATTTGTATAAAATTTGTGTTAGCGACCCTCTTTTTGTACAACACCAAATTAAAAAAAATTCCTCTATTAAGGTAGTCGCCTCTTTATAACTTCCTGGTCACCTTTCAGTGAGTGATTGAAATTTATAAATGGTTTTCGATTGAGTGTCGAGAGTGGTGTCGTTTGCTTTTTCTTTACTCTAGTTCGATCTGTCACTGGCTTAAAAATTTTGCGCCACTTTCTCTCAACCAATCAGAAGTAAAACCAAACCAATCGTGTTTTGTAGCACGCATTTTCCCGCGCTTGGCGCCTGTTGGTAAATCAAATGGTAAATTAAATTTAACGTCATAGTGTGGGGAGTAGTCGCCTAATCTCCCGAGCCAGGGGCTCATGTGTAAACACGTTCATGAGAAAATACATGTAACAGTGTAACACCTGTTACACTTCGTTCATTTGGTAAAATTGGCTAGAGTAACATCGGTTTTGGTTTTACGACACTCGATTGAAACTCTGGGATTTACTGCGTTCTTTGGTTCGTCAGAAAAGTTTACGTTTATCAATTGTGTGTATTTATGACACTTGTTCAATGACGAGGTATCTGGACAAATTGGAGCTAAAATTTAAAGAGACTGCAGTTTGCGTGTATATTGTACTTAATTTTGTGAAGAATTTAAAGGCCATTCAATATAACGTGTACAGGGTATTTACAATATTGCCTGTGAATAAAAGCATGTTTCATCAACGTTTACCAAAGATTACGGAAAATGAATAAATACTCTAAGAGAAAGGCTCAAAACGTGTCCAGTTGGCTCCAGTTGTTCAAAAGTTGGATAGCGCTATCCACCGGATAAATCTCTATCCAGTGGATAATGCAATTAGTTTCCCTAACACTTATCCACTGGATAGTGATTTAACCGGTGGATAGCGCCATCCAACTTTTGAACAACTGGGGCCTGGAATGTATAATGTGGAAAAAGATAAATCATGATCACGTTTAAATGATCATGTTTAACAAATACAGTCGAACCTCTCGGTACCGACACCTTTCTAATACGGACACCTCTCTATTACGGACACCTCTCTATTACGGACACCTCTCTAATACGGACACCTCTCTATTACGGACACCTCTCTATTACGGACACCTCTCTAATACGGACACCTCTCTAATACGGACACCTCTCTAATACGGACACTTCTCTATTACGGACACCTCTCTAATACGGACACCTCTCTATTACGGACACCTCTCTAATACGGACACCTCTCTATTACGGACACCTCTCTAATACGGACACCTCTCTAATACGGACACCTCTCTAATACGGACACCTCTCTTATACGGACACCTCTCTAATACGGACACCTCTCTAACACGGACACCTCTCTAATACGGACACCTCTCTATTACGGACACCTCTCTAATACGGACACCTCTCTAATACGGACGCCTCTCTATTACGGACACCTCTCTAATACGGACACCTCTCTATTATGGACAGTTTCCAAGGTCCCGACAAAATTTTTTATATTTTCTTTTGAAAAACCCTCTATAATACGGACTCTCTCTAATACGGACAACGGTCACTAAATCTTGCCCCCAGAGAGTAAATTCATATAAACTGAACCTCGTTATATTACGGACACTGCGGTGATCAGGTGATGATAGTTTGTGTATGATGGGCTATGCAAGGTGATTTCAAAAGCCCAGTCGTTGCATATATCAAACAACGATTTACGAAGGGTGTACAGAGGAACATAACCATAACAAAACGATCTTTTCTAGTACATTTGTACTCTAGTTACTGCAAAATAGCAAAATAGCGAAAGACGCTTTCAGAATTGTACGTTACGTTACTTTTTACATGCAGCATTGCGCTGTAGCTCGTTTCGTTTTAAAACAGTGATTTGTCTACTTACTTTGTAGCTGAGATGTACAATGTTGTATGCTACTAAAAGACAGTGTTTTTCTACTGTGAATTAATAAATTTAAATGCAGTGTGAGCCTGGTTTTAGCTACTGAACACTTAAAACTGTAAGTGGAGTCATAAAAGTGACGTCATCGTGGTGACCTCTTTTATACGGACACCTCTCTAATACGGACACTTCGTTCTGCCCCTTCGGTGTCTGTATTAGAGAGGTTCGACTGTATGTACACTATTATATGTCGTTCACCTGAAAAAAGTTTTGGGATACGAAATTTCACTCGTTTCTTTCCTTTTCTTTCCCACCTTTCTTTTCATCCCCGGATAGGAAGCTAAGGCCACAGGGTCCAGAGGAGTTAAATTTGTACGCTAGAATTATCCTTCGTACATCTTACCTTATAAAATACATAACCACATCATTTAATCAATAAATTTGCCTAATGCAACCTTTGTGAATCCAATTTGAACGGCTTTCTTCCCTTTCCATACGCTGCATTTCTCGATCTCCATCTCGCTTAGTACGCCATATCGTCCGCAATATTGAAAATTGCTATTGACCGCAGACCATTCTTCCGCGATCGCCTAACACGTTGCCCGAAGGGCAACGGCTTTTGTTCGGAACGGCGAAGCTTTCCGAACGAGGCACGAAGTGCCGAGTAAAAATAAGGACAAGGGAGGAAACTTATACCACGTGATCTCGATCGATGTGCACTGCAGCACATGGTGACGGAAGTGATCGTTACCGGAAACGGGAGAGCAGTGGACTGTTACTAATGCAAAGTTCAAAACATCACATGTGGAGGGAGTTTTATCAAAAATGACGAGTTCGCCCTTAAAGAGGAACGCTCCGTTACACGAAAACCAGCCTGAGCGGAAGAAATCGAAACTATCGAACAGGTAAAAACACGTTTTCGTATCTAAATGGTAAGTGTTTCGACAATCTGCTTTCAAACGCGAACATAAAAATACCATATTTCCGCGATCAAAAGGCCCCTGAGACCAATTTTAAAATTTAAAAACTTACTGCAGGCTATCGCTGAATTACCAGCTAGACCGCCGAAATTACACAACACTGAGTGGAATTCTTTAAGATTATACTGTGAGGGGCTCTGAAAAGGAAAATTTCGTTTTGCATGCCAAAGAAATGGGCATGATTTTGAGCGAAGTCTTTCCAGGCAACTCGAGTGCAGCGGAGAGAAAATGGCAACCGAACGTGGAAGTACCCACTTTCAAAGAAGTCTCAGCTGGATGAAGTTGCACTAAAATGGGAAGACCTGCCACATTTCACCACAGAGTTTGGTTGGCTTTTATCAACCACGTGCACCACTTGGCAATTCTTTGCGTTCCGATTTCATTATTTCCAAGCGCTTCATCGCTCACACAATAGCTCATTCGAATTTCTAACGTCTCTGATTTCTTCCAAGGTTGAATCGAGTCTTCCGTTAAGCGTTTTAAAAGCAGAATCTGTTTTCTTAAGAATGGCTTCGTTGCTCATGATTCCGTGGCGGAGATGCACCAAGCAAAAATGAAATATGAGCGACGAAACGTCGTTCAAAACAATAACAGAAGTTAATATGAAACTTACAATGTTTCGCCTCACTGCAGTCCCAACAGGACAACTTCCGCTTTCGATCAAATCACCATATTTACGTCATTTCCGTCACCGAGTGTTGCGGTGCACATATAGTACGAAAGCGAAGCGTGGAAGCCGTAAATTCCGCTTGGCGAAAACGTATGTTTTTCGTCATTTTTAAACAACTTTTTTCCATATTTGTTAAGAATAGGTAAATTCTAGACCAGATTCTTAAAATTAGGCATTTTGTTGACTAACAAAAGACAGATCGAAATGCACTAATCACGTTTAACAGTCTTCACAGCCAGTAGCATCACAGCTTAACTGACAGATGACCAATAACAACACGAGATCGTTGACCAATCAGGACAACGACCAGAGACTTCTAACATCTACTGACGATTCACAGTTCACTTGACTCTGATGATGACTTCCGCCCAGGTTGTCGAAACGTCAGTCAATGTCACCTCAAACAGTCCTTCTCAGGACAACACTCACCCGGACGATCACAATTTACCGAATTATGATATGACTCCTGGGTTCAAACCATTTACAATGATGTAAATGTTGCAAAGGCAATTTCAAATTTGTAATTAATTTACAGGTATAAGAATTTAAATTAACTAAATAATATTTCCCAAAATGAAGAATGCATTTCAATATTAAAGCTTTTAAGCATTTTCTTTCAACATATAAATAAGTACAGTATTATATCTTTTTATATTTATATGCAATTTTAACTGTTCACCTTAAAAATGAAATTTGCATTGTAATATCCAATTAATTTATAATTTACAAAGAAAATAGGCACAAAATTTTTATTTTTTTTTACATTTGTGCAGTTTGAACTGTTAATCTTAAACTTGTTATTTACATGTAGTATGCAATAAATGAATAATTTACAAAGAGCTGTCAGTGTTCCATTGCATGTCTGTGCTGTTAGTTTTGTGACCACAAAAATTGATTTGATATTGTACATTTGAATTAATAATTGCAAGTAGAACTGTACTTGAAATAGGGAACTTGGGTGCATTAGTTGATATACAAAAACTTTGGTGATAATACATGTATTTAGCCCTTAAAATTATCTTTACGGTCAGCTAAATTAACTGTTGCTTCAAAAAAGACTAACACTCCCTGAAATAAGAATAAATATTGGCATTTTGCTGAACATGTTTTAGAGTACAGTTGTTGTCGCGGTTATTGTTAAGTTTTGCCTAAAAGAGCAAGCAAATGTGAGCAACGGAAAGCAAACCTGGCATTTTTGTCATATTTCCTTTTCAGGTAAAACCATCTTTTCGTGCAGTATATACACTGTATTTGACCGTGCTTCATAATTACTTTTGGGTGAATTTGTCTTAAATGTGTACAAATTTATCATGTTTGCTACGGTATGTAAATATGGAGCAAAGACCTGTATTCACCTTCTTTGCTTCACTGGTAAATGTGGCCCAAACACGAGAATTGATTCATGTGCAAATATGACCAAAGAAAAAATTAACATAGCATTTCCTTCATATTTGCTATCCATGTAAACATCGATTAAAAGCGGTATTTACCATCTTTGCTTTGTTTATAAATGTGGTGCAAACACGTCATTCGATTTATGTGCAGATATGGTTAAAGTAAAGCAAACATGGCATTTGCTTCATATTTGCTATCCATGTAAACATCGAGTAAACGCGGTATTTACCATCTTTGCTTTGTTTGTAAAAGTAGTGCAAACACGTCATTTGATGTACGTGCAGATATGGCCAAAGCAAAGCAAACATGGTATTTGCTTCATATTTGCTATCCATGTAAACATAGAGTAAACGCGGTATTTACCATCTTTGCTTTGTTTGTAAATGTGGTGCAAAGACGTCATTTGATGTACGTGCAGATATGACCAAAGTAAACCAAACGTGGTATTTGCTTCATATTTGCTGTCCACGTAAACATCGAGTAAACGTGGTATTTACCATCTTTGCTTTGTTTGTAAATGTGGTGCAAAGACGTCATTTGATTTACGTGCAGATATGACCAAAGTAAAGCAAACATGGCATTTGCTTCATATTTGCTGTCCAGGTAACTATCGAGTAAACGCGGTATTTACCAACTTTGCTTTGCTTGCAAATGTGCTCCAAACACAAAATTTGACTGATGTGCAAATATTATCAAAGTACAGCAAACATGGTATTTGGTTCATATTTGCCACCCATGCAAATCCCTCTTTTGGGGCAGCAAATATTTAACTTCACTTCATAATTACTGTAGGAGTAAATCCGTCTCAAATGTGTACTTCCTGTTCACATTTGCTACGTTGCATAAATATCGAGTAAACGCGGTATTTACCATATTTGCTTTTCATGCAAATGTGCTGCAAACATGACATTTGAATTTGACCAAATATGATCAAATATAATCATTTATGGTATTTACTTCATATTTGCTGCGATTTTGCTATCCTTGTAAATCCGTTTTTTCGTGCAGTGGTTGATGGTAGAAGTACCGGTGTAGCTGTTTGGCAGTTGTGCATGTGGAAACATGAAATGGCCCACAGGCTTTGGCTGAGTTAGCTGTATTTGGCTTAGCATTAATCCTTGCTGCAAACCAGCCTGAAAACCAGCTTCAAAGCCATTTTTCCAAGTCATTTAATTGCCAGTTGTCGTTCCTTTGTCGCCTAAGCGGGTAACAAGAGCTTCAAGAACCCGCACTTTCGCGAGTTCAAGAGCGTTTTCCTTTTCTTCTTCCTGTTTTCTCTTTGGGTTTTTTTCTTCTCCAGTGGTACCATGTGGTCAAAGGTGGTTGAAACACCTGTATCTGGTTCCGTTTTGTCCTTTAGAAACTCCATGGAGGAGAAAAAGGGCCAATCGGAAGTATACACCTCTTCTTTGTCAGCACCAGATTTCATAGAACTTTCTTGTTTGGAAGACTCGCTGTGATATTTGGTGGTCATTTTGTGCCAGGTATCAGTGAGCTGCTTCCTGCTGTACTTTTCGGTCAAATTCTTTAACCAGCTTGTCCAGGGAAACCCTTCTTCGATCCTGGTCTCTGTATTCCTGCAGGCTGGTGTCCCACAGGTGTGGCGAATTTTTGTAAAACTCCACCAGGGTCACCTTTTCTTCATCTGACATCTCCATCTCACGATCGTTTTTCTCCTTCTCTAAATCGTGCTCGATATCCTTTTTTAGAAAGAACATTGCATCGTGAAACTTCCATTGTTTTTTTGGCGTCTTAGCTTGGGAAGAATCAGTAGGGTCCTCTTCCACTTCAGCTGCTAGTTCCTTCTTGACAAGTCGCCTCATTGAAGTTCGCAGATTATGAATCTTTTTGTCGATCGCTTCCAGTGAAAAAGCATCACCTATAGATGTGAGCAACGGAAAATATTGATATAGAGATTTCAGTCGAATTAAACCTGATATAACGATTGAAAAGACAGACAAGTGAGAATGGCAAATTACATTCTCTGCGAGGAACCCATGGCTCGTAAATTTTAATTTTAAATGTGGACCGAAGACTGGGAGCAGCCGGTGGTTTGTCGATCTTTGTAGTCTTTATTGCATCAAAAAACGATAATAATTAGATCCTGTTTACGTAAAGTTGGTGACAAAAAATATATTATTTAAAGGCAAAGAAGTCTGGGCTGATAATAAAACAAGTCAGTGGAGTTCAAATACCGTTTGCAATTCCAATTTCGGCACGAGTTGTTGAAGTTTTGTATCGATCTGTCCGGCCCGCCTGCATGAAGCCGGTTCAGAGGAGACAATTAAACGGCGACGGCTGCTAAATAATACGCAGCTCAAGTTTAAGACTGTTTCATTTGTGCATTCAAATTTACTTATAACATCACTTTACACTTTCAAGTTTACTCGAGAAACAATGAAGTATAAACTGGTAAGACTTAAAAATAATTTATGCTTAAACTTAGAAAGTTTAATATAACCTTAAACTTTTTACATAACTTGTCAACATTTAAGCTTACCTAAATAATCTGGCTTCACTTCTTCCTTTAACTTGTGTTTTGTTGAAGAGTTTCCCTTGAGAACTTGTGGGTTTTCTTCCATAAACTTAATCAATTTAAGAGTTTCTTCGTCTGAAAATTTTTTTCTTGCTCGGCGGCCATTGTTGTGTGAAAACCCAGACACCAATGACGTTCTTGCATCTGATTGGCTCGATAACTCCGGGTGGCGTCACGAATTGTCACGAATGCAAGTGAAAAAGTCGCAACGCGGCTACACGAGTGATGAAGTCCGCGATTTTGTCACAAAAAATTCAACTCATTGAATTTCTCGCGGTTTTTTTTCTGCGATTTTTTCATCTGTCGCATCACCTGTGCGAGGGTGGTTACACGTGCGATTTTCACCGCGCGCCGGCGACGCGACAATTTTCAAAAAAATCGCATCACCATCGCAAGCAAAAACTCGCTCGTGTAGCCGCGGCTTAACCAGAGGCGTGAATGCCATCAACTGACGATACACTCAGTTACTAAAATCTTAAGATGACATCCGCTGGCAGCAACATTTCTTCTCAGGACAGTCAGGACTTCTCTCACCCAGCCGATCTCACGGCTGTGTGGACTACTAAGGTGTGCTGTTGTTATTGCAGGATATCTTCCCAGACAAAGCAACGCAAAGAAAGATTCTCTCCCTCATTATCAAATGTCCGAGTGAAGGATGTCAGTGGACTGGTGAGCTGAGATCAAAAGATGCAAGACCTTACCTTGCGTCCTTCCTAATACTCATTTGCCCCGATTACTCCATATGCCCTTACCCGCTTTGGTAACGGTTCGAAAGACTTGCTACCAAACTCCTTTTGTGACAATGTGGAACTCCATTTCCAAAATAGTTCCCCCAGGGAGTTCTCCTAGTTTAACATGTCCTTTAAGTACCTCCTCTGGACAAGGTCTTGCTTTGTACCCTCGTTCCTGTTTGTCCTGTTGCATTTAGTAACTTCAACGTAGTTTGCCACGATGTATTATTTGTTTGCCTTTTTAATTCTCCACTTTTAATCTAATCGGTGGGTGCTTAGTATGGAACCTCTTGTCCCGTTCGTTCTCAGCCGTTTGCTTTAGTACGTCCCAGATGAAGGACTAATATTGCTGAGTTGTTTAAGAAACTCTTTTAAGTTGGTATGAATTATTTGGTTCCCCTCTGTTGCGTTCTGGAAAGTGCTCGATCAAACCGTAAAACAGTTTCTTCCAGCTACATGTGGCGGCATCAAAACGCCATATAGACTGTAGGTGCGTTTTCTTGGCCTCTTCTGGAATGAGAACAGGTAGAATGGGAGTGATCAGAATTACTGGAATATGAAACAAGAAAATACGAAGGATTGTTCCAAAAATGAAATGAAAACTGACCGCAGGTTTTCTTTCTCAAACTTGAAGGGAAAATTGAAATTTGCCGCAGCCGCGCTCTTGTTTTGGTCAGCCATTTTGTTATTTCCAAGTGACTGAGACCTTTTTCATTCTGCTCATTCTGTCCATTCTGCCCCAAATAGCAAAATATATACATGGAATGGCATGAAGTACCATTCCAAAGATTTTGGTCAGCCATTTTGTTATTGCCAAGTGACTGAGACCTTTTTCATTCTGCTCATTCTGTCCATTCTGCCCCAAATAGCAAAATATATACATGGAATGGCATGAAGTACCATTCCAAAGATTCCGCGATGAGAACAGGTAATTTGAAAAAACGCATCAAAAAGCCATTCCAAGTATTCTCATTTCAGATTGGTTCCCAAAAGAACGGGCCCTATATTTTAGTTTTCCCACTTTCTGTTTGTGTTAGTCTCATATTAATTAAATGCTTAAAATGATTTTTCTTATTTTCTGCTTTTCTTGCCCAAAAAAGGACCATTTGGCATCTTGCCCTCTAAAAGTTGTTTCTTGTGCGAACGAAAACTGCCACGTGGCGCCGCCAAGGAAAAATCTGGAAATGCACGTGACTACAACGTGCCAATGGCGGTTACTTTGCTGCAAACATTGTAGTCTGTTACATCCAGCGTGTCAAACTGAGGTAAGAATCTTACAATTGAGCAAATACCAATGTGATTTGATAGGAGCCCAGGCAGGAGCCCGGGGATGGGCTTTTGGTATAGGCGCAATTTAACGACTTCTCGTTTTCGGCGATATACGAGTCAGAGTGAGTTGAGTTTATTTTTTATACTCCAGCTTGCTGAAAATTTTCTTTAATTTGATAGTTTAGTTTATCGAAAAAAGTTCGTGAAATCTGTAGAATTTGTGAGCAAGACTATGAAAAGTAGATTTAAGGATCCTCTGTATGATTTTAGTGAACAATATTTGTTTAATTCACCGTTCAATCTTATTTATTTTCAAGGTTCATCAGAATGAGTGTAGAAGGTTCCCGTTAAATTGTTCACAAGGCTGTGGAGTTGTCATCGCCAGAGAAGAGGTAGGGTGTTTCTCTGTAGTGTGAAGCTGTTGAGAAACCTGCATACGTATTCATCCCAGTGGCATATACGCTGGCGCCCATTTACTTAGAAAACGGAAGGCTGGCCTTTTCTTTGGTGTATCTAGTCCTGATATAGATACACCAAATTTGCCAAAAGTTTCTGCCATACAAATTTGACAGATTCGAAATTTCGCTCCCGTAGAAAGGTCGGCAAAGGAACCTAATTTGTCAAAGATTGACTGAATACTTCCAGACTGCGTGGCTTAGCCGGTTCAGATGGTTTGTATGCTTTTCGAAACTTTTCAATAGTACGAGCACAACAAGTTTTCATTCAGTCCAATGACTCGCGCGAACCCACTTTCTGTTTATGTTCCCCTCTTTGTATGTCACAATAAAAATTAATTAGTTGTACTGCAAGGCTACTACTATAATCAGACGTTTCCTGCTTGAAAAACGAAATTTTTCTGTTTTCCTATGAATTTTTGCACTTTTTCTATAGATTTCCAGTCTTTCTTCTTTGAGCGCGCGATGGTTTCGCTGTTTAAACCACGGGCAAATCATTTGACATCGAGGAAATTTGTTGAAGAGAAATTCCCTTGTGCTCTTAATAAATATATTAACTATTTCACGACGTCCTCTCGTTACAGATTGCAGCCCATATTGAGAAAGGTTGTGTGTTGACAATAATTTCCTGTCCGTATGCTCAGATCAGATGGGCTGCCCACAAAGGGTAATTTCTATAATACAGGAATACGAAGTAGCGAACATATCGTAGATACTGATACTGAAAAAACTTTTCGAAAGATGTTACCGTTGAAAGTCAGTAGACTACAAAACATTCTTTTTTCCTCTTTAAATTTTCCCACGGAGGTGTGACGAGCCCAAAGCACAGATTCTTGCGAGTGAGACCTGTTTTTCTTAGTCGGGGGTGGAGGCGGAATAATTGTGCCTCCCTTATTCGTTATTCCTTTTACTTTTTTCCTGACTTATTCATTATTCCTTTTGCTTTTTTGTGACTTATTCATTATTCATTTGAGATTTTTACGGATATTCCTTATTCGATTATTCATTATTGCATCCAACTGCTATTCAGGTTTTGTTGAGCAACTTCAGTTGCAATGCCTGTGCATGAGATAGAAGATAAATATTGAGACCGTTTTACAAAGTTTGAAATAGCTGCACATTGTTGAATTCCATATCATATGTGGATAATGAGCACTTCAGAAAAGCGCAATGTTTTAAAGAAGAAAGAAAAAATTTGTTGAATACACGTTTACTATTTTCAAGGTTTTCTAACTCTAAAATATCTCTGAATCAGGACCCGTATGGGACCCACAACCATGATGCAGATCTAGGAGTTCAAACAACGCCTGGCAAAGGCCCGAGTATCTAGGGGGTCCGGGGGCATGTTGCCTCGGGAAATTTTGAAAGTTTCAGTCCTCGGCGATTTCCAGCTTTCTGAGGAGCGTATGAAAGTGTTTTAATTGCAGTTAATTCAACTCATTTTTTGCGGTAGCCATATGGATCTAACATTATAGCTAACTTCAATATTAAGAGAATCTTTTAACAATCTGTAACAAGTAACGTTACTTGTGTCAGCCATAGGAATGTCTTGCAGAAGGAATTTTTTTTTCGGCCCTTGCCACTGTACGTGATAACAAAAGATTTTGTTTCATTAATCGGTTATTTTTATTCTGAAGTGTTTAGCCTGCGCAGCAAGCGTTTCCGTAGGGTTTTCCGCCCCACCGAGGTGTTTTCCGCTTAAACGGAAGCAGCGCTCGCCCCAATTTTCGCGCGTTCAGGAAGCGAAAAATGCTTCAAACCTGCGGAAAGCCCTACGGAAACGCTTGCTACGCAGGCTAAACACTTCAGAATAAAAATAACTGATTAATGAAACATGGCGTTTCGACGACAACATGTCGCTACCAGTCTTGTTACAATTTACATTTGATAATGGCGACATGCATGTTAATTGACCACTGTATGTACCAATAATTGTTTTCGACATTAGCGTTGCACATGAATTTTTTCATTGTAAAAATCTGCTACAGGCAGGATGAAGTCAAGTGGTCCCTCCCTTAAAGCAACCGAAAAATACTGATGAAAGACACACCAATGACGAGAAAGACGCCGGGAAAGATTTCTTACACCCAGGAGTCCTAATTGAATACAGAACATCCAGAGTTAGTTTGCTTGACTACAGACTACTGCTTTGGCTGGCCTTCACCCATAGTCGCAAACACTGAAAAAGATTCTACAAAGTCGAGTCGACTGCATACAACATTTGCGATGTTCATTATTCCTTTAAAGAAACTGAATTGTTTATTATTGCGAATATTCTAGCTCTAAATATTCCCTATTCCTTTACTGTTTTAACTCGTTATTCATTATTTATTATTCCCCTTCCACCTCAGATTCTGAGGCCCGATTCCTAGAGCACCGTGTGTCCGCACGCCAAACAGACTCAATAGAACCAATAACATTTAAGTACATCGTTCGTACTATGGTAATCCTCTGTCAGAAGGGTATCTGAATAGCTGGGTAATGACTTGGATGAAATAACATCCATTCACAGCATACAGCGCCACATGTTACTCATCATAATTTTACATTTTTTCTCAGCGCTCTATTTCACATTAAGGGAAAATACACCACAAAGTTTACACAATACTGCAGGAAGAAAATACAACCGGTAGAACTAAATGCCTAATTACCTAACCTAAATAAAACTGGTCTCCATTTCTTTCTGAATTTTCGTACGGGCTTTACCATAAATCATTGCTGCGTGTAATTGTGCTGAAATTTTACCTTTGAATAGTCCTAAGAACGTGCTTATAGATCAGGAGGATTATTGTTTATTCTTCGAGTGTAAATATGATTGTTGCCGAGCTTCTGTATGATTGTTTGCAACATGGGGCCGTTTGAGTTCTTCCCAGCACCTTCTATGTCACTGCTAGAAATTCCCTCCTTTCAAGGTCTCTTTTCTTTCGATCTGGTCATCTGAGAAGCCTTCGTTTTTCGATTAGTATGAGACGATTACTGAGATTTAAACAGATAATCTGAAGGGACCTAAGTTTAACGAACTAACTAGTGACAATTTTTCTTTGCAGGTTAAGCGAGGAGATGTTGAACACCATCTTCAAACTGACATGAGGTTTCACCTTGACTTCACCTGTTTAAAATTGAATAAAACGGAGGTTCAGCTGCGTGACACACAAGGTGAATTATGTGACACAAAAGAGATCATAAGAAAACTTGAAAAGAAGTTCGAAGAGATCTTAAGAAAACTTGAAGAGAAGCTCGAACAGACCACAAGAAAACTTGAGGTCATTGCTCTGGAAAACAGACTAATGCAATGTTATGAAGAACACACTTGGAAAATCAGTGGCTTCAGTGAAATATGGAGACAAGCCAAAAGTGGAGAAAAAATCTGGATAGAAAGTGATCCATTCCACACAAAATGCGGCTATAAATTTAAAATACAATTGCATCCAGATGGCGCTAGCAGAGGAAGAAACACTCACCTCTCGGTATACTTTGTTATGGTGAAAGGTGAATACGACGATATTTTACCCTGGCCTTTCCGTAAAAAGGTAACTTTTGTGTTGATTGATCAACAAGAAGATCCTAACGACCGGGAGAATGTTGTCATGTCCTTATCAACAGAACCAAAGTTGTGGAACATGAAGCCTGTGACAAGTGAGAACATTACCAAGCCGGGCCTTCCTAAATTTATGTCACACAAAAAACTGAGGGAAAGGCGTTTCATTGTAAATGACACCATGTTTATTAGCGTTAAACTCGACGCACCACAATGGGTGTTATTCCAAGCACCAAATGCTGCCCTCACGTTCAGTACAGGTCATGCATAATGGACCTAGCGTGTAGCTTGCGCCACAGCATATGTTCTCACATAGTACTTCCATACTGGCTGAGGTTGCCAGAAAACAATTTTTCAAAAGCTCTGAAGAATAATGGCAAATAAGACGATATATTTAGCAGATTCAGTATATTTCGATTTGCAAAAGAAAAACCAAAGTGCTAATACACTAAATGAGTGGTAGTAGCAAGTAGCATTAAACTGGCGGCTGAGGTTTGCTAAGGGATGAACCATAAGAAAAGTGATGCTGGGGGTGGGAAACACCCAAACTTACATGCATCCAAACGTTTGTGCAGGAAAACAAAAACTCTCCCGAAGAGGAAGTTAAAGAAAAAATGATGTGGAAGCGAATCGCTCCTTCAAGCTAAAACGACAGAAACGACTAAATGCGTCAAGTGAAAGCGAATGACAATGAATGGCCCTAGCTGGCGAAGCTGGTGGCTTTGTCCGTGCAAAGTCAAAGTTGACGGGAAAGGAGGAATGGGGAGGAGGAAGTTATGCTTTTCCTTGCCTGCGGCTCCACCGTGCAAACTTTGCCTTTGCTCCGTCAGCTACGCAAGGTACCTTGATCCTTGGTAGAGTCCCCGTTAGTACTGGTAACGTGCAAAATAATGAGGGATAACCATAATTGATAGCCAGTTTATCGACTAAAATGATCGTCCCACCTTTTGTCACAAACTGTTACTGAAACTTTCTCTTTGGTCTTCTATTTGTATTGGTAAGTTCCTTATTCCTAATCCCTGTAATTTCGCGAACAGTATCCCTAAACTTACCTCAGGTAGCGAAAGCTTTAGTTATGACTGCAAATCAATAAAATTCTGTGAAATTAACAGTGTTTCTTTGTTTATATCGTACTTACTTTGCGTCTTTGTAATTTATCTCCCCACCGAGTATTATAATCTTATGCAAGGTTGTACACTAATCCGTCACTCACAATTTCCTCAAACAAGAATAAGTCCATAGTGAATAAACAACTATCTTCCGGAAAAGTTCCATCTTTTCCAACGTTTCTCACCATAGGACACAGGACACTTTATTTAACGTGGAAATATACTTAGCCATACGGCTAGATTATAGATATCCCCCCACTAATGTTAAGTTAAAAATTAAGATCAAAATAGATTAAAATATAAAATTTATATTACTAACTATTACGGCAATATTTTGGGCTTCTTGCACATGATATCCGTCCGCCAATCTCTGCGCACAAATATATGCTAATCTCATCTTAATAATAGTTAAAATTCAAATAAAGAAATTAAAAATAGTTTAAAAAATTTAAAAAGTTAAAGATAAAAAATGTACAATCTTAAAGTTCTCAATAAAACCACACACACACACACACACACACACACACACACACACACAAACAAACAAAACAAAACAAAACAAAAAAACTTGAAACTACTTTTTTCAAAGCCAATTTTTGCGAATTTTTTTATTGCGGGGTCGAAATCGACCCCTCACGCAGTGGATTGCGTGAAATGCGTTAAAAAGTAAAAGTGACCGAGTGTCCGGCATAGCGATTTGTGGAGATTGTTCCATTCGACAAGTCCTTGGTATCATTATTTAGAAAATCGAAGCAAATGGCTTATTTCTAACAAACTTACTTTGAACACTACTAAAACTGAATTTATATTAATTAACTCCAGGCTTAATTAATTTCTCTTAACTTTTTTAAGTTAGAGGGAAAACAGCTAGGTTTAGTTAGCATGCATTGTAATGTTAGTCGTAATGCTTAGTTCGTAATTAGTCGTAATGCTTAAGATCAATGTTTTTTAGCATGTTTAGGATATGTTATGCTTTGTTATTATTTATTGAATTGTATTCCTTATAAATTTTACCGTGTTCAAATAAAATTGAATTGAATTGGTATATTAAAAAGGCGTTGCTTGCCATGATAACGTTAGCTACAAATAGGATTATTTTGTGAATGTCGCTGAGAAGAGAAAATTTTTGAAGAAGAACAAAAACCTACCGGATTCAGACAAAACGACGCATAGCACCCTGTATTCGGGTGGGGAGATTTGTTTTGGCAAAATATGGGTGAGAAATATGAAGTCTAAGTTGAAGTGTTTTCCGTTAAAGGGCGTGGCAGTGGGCATAGACAACTCAGCTAAAGTCACCTTCAGTCAAGCAGAATTGGAACAAGCTGACGTCCACTTACAGTTAGACTACGAGCAGTCTCTCTTTCCGCTCAGGGTAGTCGAGGAAAACGAACAAGCGAGCGAACAAGAAATTGCCTGCCGCGTTGAATCGTTACGCTCTTGTCGAGCCGCTAGTGTAGTGAGCCGGCTCACTACACTAGTACACTAGGGGCTCGACACGCGCGTCACGTTACAAAGCCGCGGGCGATTTTCGCGCAGTCTCGCTAAAGCGTTTCCTTCGACTATCCCTGAGCGGAAAGAGAGACTGCTCGTAGTCTAACTTACAGCAAACAAACTTCACTTTGCAAAGGCACTTTCCTACCAACTGCCTGTTTGCCGAACTGTTCTGTGTCCTTTCACGTTGTTTTTGCATCAAACATCAGAGGTAGCCTGCGTAGCTGGCGGTATTGTATGCGAAGGAAAAGTTTTGGCGGCTTCTCCCCATTCCCTTCGCGGTTCCGCCGCTCGAACTTCGCGCAAACAATCCCGTGAGCTACGCAGGCTACATCAGAGGTTGCGGTGTTTTTTCAACAAACCAGAGAACGTTTTAGTCAAGTTTTTATTGGAACCTGTGTTTTGGTTTTGATTCTTATCTTCTTCAAACACGAAGAAAATGATTTATTTACAATTAAAAATATAAATCTTTCATTTTTTTTTGTTCAAGTGAGATGAAACGTATAGACCAGTGTTCACAAGTGAGGAGACATTGTACCTGAACGCATCTTAGCTATAGAGGATCTAAAGGAAACTCGTTTAGATAATTTACCGGTAAACTATTCATTGTTGGAAGAGTGATTACAATGTATAACAGCCTCTAAGTGGTCTGTGTGCAGGTCTCTTGTTTGGAATCTTTTGTAAGCAGCAAAAAAATTAAATTTGGCAGCAGAGCAAACCCTGAAGATGATTGGGGTAAGAGTGGATCACACTCCGAGATCAGCGTTTGCACTTTGACTGCTCGTATATTTTAACATAGGGTTGGTCTCATAGGGTTGTTAGCTCTCAAATGAAGCCCACAAGAGAGCAAACATGAAAGTGCTTTAGCCGATGATCATGGGCTGCAGTCAAAAGTGCCAGTGAAAGTTGTTTATTTTGGACGTGTCGTTTGCAAGGAACTGGGAGTTGAAGACACTGCTCATGTGCGATTCCGAAGATGTACAGCCCGGCCAAACGGAATGGCAAGTCAATGCAAGTTTGGAAATGCGAACATGTGTACACAGACTTGCAATGGGAGGCCAATCGAACTTGCAAGTAGACGCAAGTTCGATGTATGTTGGCAATAAAAGCCATTTTAGTGCAGCTTTGCACGCACCCGCTGGAAAGCAATTCTGCAACCAAAATTTAATTGTGCAGACTTGTGTTTGGTGGCCAAATGGGTAAAAACTTGTCTTCACCTGCATGCAAATTCGAGCTCGATCTAAGAGAACGAAAGTCATTGTCTAACCATTGCAAGTACCCGTAAGTCATGGCCAACTTAGTAAGTTTTCAACTCGTGATAGCTTGCGACTCCCTTTGGCTAGGGCTTAAGACAGGTTGTCATTTTGTTGTAATCTAGAACAATATTAGTAGGTGTAACCCAGATTATTGGCAGCACGTGGCAGATCAAGCATTCCATGTTGACCAGCATTGATGCTGTCAACAGGACTGTTCTCAAGTTCTGAGCCAGCAGAATGAAAGTCATCTGTGTAGCTCCCTTCACTTTCTTCCTTAAGTTCCTTAGAAGCAACAGAAGAACTCCTTTCTAAGCGAGGTGCCTGATCAGCAGAAATGTTGTAGTCCTCTTGTGATGTTGTAATCGTTCGTTCACCTCAATCTTTGTCTTTAATCTCCTAGACTTAGTTTTCACAGGGTAGCGCGATGATCTGACTGGTCTTTCTGTTGACACAGAACTACTTTGGGAGTTACTGCTTACAGATGATTCATTATTAGTATTTTGTTTCATATTTTCATTCTCTGCGCTGTTACTCCTTGTGAAAGATAAATGAAATGAAGTCTGCGGTGAACCTTCTGTTTCTGAGTCCTCAAAGTCTTCAGTGCACATGGTCATAGCTGATCCTCCCCGTCTTTCATCGTGCTCTGAGCTGATGATTCCTGTTTGCCCATACAATCCACCCACTGGGGGCTGATCTGTGGTCCAATTACCCTCATGGTGTATGGCAAACAAAATATACAAGAACAAAAAAATTCTGTACGTTTTGAAGTAAATCGCAAAAACATTTTCAAACTTAGTTTTTGCATAGAAATAATAAATGCACCGAAAAATACTCAATGATTTTATGAAATGGCTAGAAAATACTGTTAAAATGTATCTTTTACTTACTATTTTACGCCTAGAAAGTTTTGTTGAAATTGGTGTTCGCGATCTCGAGAAGGAAATTGTTTTCCCGTAATAATTTTGTGGTAATTTTTGAATCTGAGCACTTTTGCGAAAATCTTAAGAACGGCTCGTTAGATTTTTTTAAAACATTAAACACACCTGCTTGAAAATGTGACTAATTTTAGTATTGAGTCTTAGGGTGCGTTTCTTTGGGAAAATCCAAATCCGGATTCTTGTATCCAAAAACGGCTTTTGCGTTTCTTTACCTAAATCCGAAAATGGATTGATCCATGCAAATTTACTGGTCTCGCCATATTTTCTCTCGATCTTGCGTGACAAAACATTCGATCGTGAAAAAGAAAATTCAGGTGATTATTCCGTTCCGTATATTTGAAAAGTTTTCTCCAAAATGAACAGACAGAAGTATTGACACGTCAGGATAACTTCATTTGTGTACCATTTCTGTAATTCAGGGACCAGATTTTACAAATTGTGAACGCAAATAGCGAGTTCACTTGAACTACTGCAGACACTGTCCTTGTTTATAAATTATTTGTATTCCATTCTAGTTGAATTCTAGGGCAGTACGAGAGAAATATCGTTTTAATATATATATTGCGTGCCTCCAGCCTGTCTTGTCATGACAAAATAATCCTTTTTCGGATTTTGCGTTTTTTTGGCGTCGAAGAATCCATATGATCTCGGATCACAAATCCGTTTTCGGATTCCCCCAAAGAAACGCACCCTCAAGTTCAATCCAAAACCAACAAGTATTGCAAATTTCACGTTGATCTGACAAGAAGAAGACTGTCTAAGAGCCGATTCAAAAAGTGAGGTATGGTCCCAAAAAACTGTATCGAAACACCTTAAATCCACTTCAAGTCGCTTAACAGACGATCAGAGGTCAATATAATTTAACTGAGAATAACAAACAGCGTAAGCCACAGAAAAAGTTCGATGTGACCTCGAGATCAAAGTCTTAAAAATGAGACGCCTAAGTTGTAACGGCTCAATTCAGTCACCATTTAAAAATTCTCCAACCCAAACCCACTAAAAAGGTACAAGAAGCAAAATTGGTCGAAAGACCGAGATCTGCAAGGTACGACGTAGAAAGACGTGAAGAAGGGATCGTGCAGGCCTTCCAACCCCATTTTATAACTTAATTTTGAAATAAAAACTGGTCAAAAACTAATACGTTAGGAGCCTAAAAGGAGCTGACAACTCCTATTAGGATCAGACAGGACTTAAGCATCCTGTAATTTCATCAGACAAGAATCTTTTCTTCCTCGTCCGGGTGGACACCGGCGTGTTGTGGGGAAACTTGGCAAAATTGGAGTTTCACCTCCGATGCCTGGCAAACCACCAAAGGAAAAAGTACTATTGCTATTAAAAGTCTGCTGGCTTTAATTGTGGTTTGTGCAGACTACGAAAAAGTCCCTCTTTTTTCTCAAGATTTGTCCGCGAGAATCGAAATTCACTAGACTAGCAGTTTCTGCTCAAGTATAGTCGAGCAAAAAAAAAAAAACACGCGAGCGAGCGCGAAATTGACGCGCGTGTACAATGAGCGGCTCGTTACACCAGTGGCTCATCACGAGCGCGATTTTTGTATCCACTTCCTTCCGTGTTTTTCTTTAGAGATAGCCAAAATGTCAGCCGTTTGTTCGGTCGTTTTCGGCTACTGTAGAGAGAAAAGGGACATCTTGTAGTCTCCCTCTAGTACATGGTGTTTGTAATACTTTAGTAAACGTTTAGTCTATAATACGAGATTTTTTCTTTTGTACTGAACTGCTGGATGAAGATAATAGTGGAAAATGCACTACAGACCCTGACGACAATCTTCTTTTGAAACTTGTAGACAAGCTTGAACAAAAATTGGTAAGTGCTGACTGCAACTAAGTTAATGGTCTCCATTCAGAACTGGACGTAAAGAAAATTGCCCTGAGCGATTGCCGGTTGAGACTCTGATTAACTTGAGACTCTGATTGACTTGTAGTCAGTGTTGGCTGTGTAAGGCAAGCCAATTGTAGCAATATTCAATTCGAAATTCAGTATCAATTGAATGTCAATTAAATAAAATTCAATTTGAATTACCTGACTTTTTTTAGTGCTTGTTAAGATAGAGGAATGCGTAGAAACCACTGGAACATGCCAGGTATTACCGACATCCAAACACAATTTGTGGTTGTCGATTGAACTGTTAACTGTAAACTATGACAGTTCGTCATAGTTTACCTATTAAGGTACCCATCTAAGTACGTTCGCCCAGTTGTTAAACTATGACGAACTGTCAGTTGTCTCGGAAATAGACCTCAAAAGGTTAACAGTTCGATCGGTACCCACAAATTGTGCTTGGATGTCGCTAATATCTGTTCCAGTGTTTTCTACGCTTTCCTCTATCTTTTCAAGCACTGAAAAAAGTCAGATTAGTCTTTCTCTATGCCAAATGGTGGCTCCTCGGTGTCAGCCCGTCTTTCGACCATTTCTCTTCCAGGTTTTCACTCGTGGAGCTCATGCTTGCATTCTGAATGTTCCCGTATGTTAGCTGTCACTTACTGTCAGTAACCGGAAGCATTATTGAATAAAGGTTTTCTGAAACTGAAATTGAATTGGCGTTGACCTTTATTGAATTGAAATTGAATTTCGAATTCACTATTGCTACAATTGGCTTGCCATAGCTGTGCTTGGTTGTGGTTAGTCTAGGAAGTGACTACTAGTAAACGATCTTTGCTGGCGGCGACGTTAAGTAGGATACGATTCGATTTGAATGTGATTCTGATGCAATTGGAGGAGAGTGCTTGCAATGTACTAAAAAAGTTGTTTATGTTCACATTGCGTGCGTTCAACCCTCACCACTACACAGCATCTTAATTGGAATCAAATCGCCGTTAACTCGCAGAGAAAAAATAAATCGCCGGTAGTTTAATGGCGATTTAGAACCGCATGCAAAAACCGCCGCAAGAATTGCATCAAACTTTCCTGTGTAAACGGCCCTTTAGCTGACTCGTACCCAGTCGCTATTAAAAATTCAGAAATTGAACGAGAGAAAAAGACGGAGGAGGTCTGGAACACACAAATTTGCATCCCTTCCGAAGACTCCCTGTGCGTTTAACTCGCGCGCTAATTCATTCTCGTATCCAATCTTCTTCCGCCCCAAAAGAACTAAATAGCGACTGGGTACGAATCCGGCCCTCCCTTTTGATAAACAAACCCGGTGCTTGGGTTAAGATAGCCGCCACACCAATTGCCTTTCCGTCGCATTCCGCGTGTAGTACGTTTGAAAGACGTTTTCAAGCGTTAACTATATTTTCTTTCCTTCTTCTTCCCATTAGAATTTGACAATGTCTGGCATTGACGTCATTTTCGAGAAAGGAACAGGGCACCATGTTGTAGTAGACATCAATTATTTTCATGGTAGTGTAAATGTTGATATCTGGGGAATAAATTTGACCTCTAATTTGGACATCCTCTCAGTGAGACACCGCTATTGCTATGCTGACTTCCTAGCATTAAGGCGGTGTTTGAACAGGGTAGACGTCGTTCCTGCATTTTTCGCTCGCAACTACAAAATAAAAACATCAAATCAAATAACTTTGTTGTGGTCTCAATCTTCTAGCCGTGCACAAGTGCATTACTTATCGGGGAGACTGAAAATCCAGAGGAGATGAGAAAACTGGAGTACCCGGAGAAAAACCTCTCGGAGCAAGGACGAGAACCAACAACAAACTCAACCCACATATGTCGCCGGGGCCGGGAATCGAACCCGGGCAGAGGCTAGTGCTCTCACCACTGTGCCATCCCCGCTCCCCGAAGAGACTCAAAATTTTTACGGAATTTTGTTTTATGGAACAGACTTTATTCTTCTTATGTGGTCTCAAGTTCACGACAGACGGTTTAAATCGACAACTTATAGTTACTTATCATTTGACGTTTTTTAACTTTAGGCTACGATGGTGCTCCTTTATTCCCAGAAAATTTTGCAAAGTACGTTCATGAATTGCTTGACAAATCCTTTGAGAGGGAAGAACATTTGAAGCTCCAAAGAGGTTTTTGAGCTGACCAGGAAAGAGAACCGAGATTGAATTTTAAATTGATAATAATAATAATAATAATAATAATAATAATAATAATAATAATAATAATAATAATAAGAAGAAGAAGAAGAAGAAGAAGAAGAAGAAGAAGAAGAAGAACTTATTTAACCAGGATAACTGCATCAGTTTTAGAAAAAACTGCTATCAATGCAGGTCCTGCTAAATACAATCTAAATACAAACGTAATTTAAAATTTAAATCAGGTTAATGTTAGAGCTTGGTCTCAAGTATTTTCCAGGTAAACTTAGGGAGAAACAAAAGCTTTATAGAATTTAAAAATACAGAAACTATTTTTAAAAATGTTTTTGTTACCCATACAGATTTAGTTGTGCTTTTGGAATCACAATTATCCTTGGACGCTGTTGGAGCACTTATTGCTACCTTATCACAACCTTATGACAACTTAATTTCGCCGATTTGGGGACGGTTTTTTTCGGGAATTTTTTATGCGAACTTTTTGTAAAATTTCGAGAATTTGTATAAAATTTTTGTAAGCTATCCTCTCTTTTCGCAACACCAAATAATGGAATGTCGACAGTGGCGTCGTTTGCTTTGGCTTTGCTTTATTTCGATCTGTGATTGGTTTCAAAATCTCGCGCCACTTTCTCTCAACCAATCAGAAGTAAGACTGAAAACCCATTCTGTCTTTGTAGCACGCATTTTCCCGCCCTTGGCGCCTGTTATGTGTATTTCCTTCGAGTTCCTGATTGGTTCATTTGGTAATTTGTGTTCGTTATGAGTGGCTAGGATAATTACTTTGGTTTTGATTTTACGACACTCAATTGAAAAGCGCTATAAGGAACTCGGAGATTTCTTTCGTTCTTTGGTTTCGTCAGAAAAGATGACGTTTACCTGCATTTAACACTTCTACACCCTTTCCATTCGCTTAAATTCAACACATTGATAACAAGACTTTTTGCGCTAAACTAAAAGAGACTACAGTTTACATTGTACTTTTGTAATTTTTGTAAAGAATTTAAAGACTATTCAATGTGGCATGTACAGGGTATTTACAGTATTGCTTGCGAATAAAAGCATGTTTTGTCAATGTTTACCGAAGATTATGGAAAATGAATAGGTACTCTAAGACAAAGGCTCAAAACGTATCTAGCTGGAATGAATTATGTAGAAAAAGATAAATTAAATTCCAGAAGTGGAAAATGATCACGTTTAAATGATGATGTTTAACAAATATGTCCATTATTGTATGTCGTTCACCTGAAAAACGTTTTGGGATACGAAATTTCATTCACTTGTCTTCTTTTCTTTTCTTTCGCACCTTTCTTTTCATCCCCGGATGCTAAGGCCCCCGGTTTCGCCTCTCTCAAGCTCCAAGAAAAGGACACAATTGCAACACATGTTATGCGTGACAGGCCAATGATTCAAATTTCCATTTTTGGCTGTCAATAAGAATTAACAAAAGAATAATTCAACGTCATCCATGACTGAACCGGAGCCATCGGATACTTTCGTTTTCACTCATCCACCCTGCGAGCAGCGGGGCTCGATATGGCGGAAGCTGCAGCAATTCCGTTGCTTGGTTATGGGGCGCCGTTTGTAAATTTATTATTTAGACCAAATTTATAACATTTTTTTCTTATATATAAATAATTGCAAATGCCAGGAAAATTATTTATAAATAAAAGGAAATAAATTGTCTTATGATATGTATATAATTGTTGTAGGGACATTCTGATTTATATATAATTTTTTACCGTGGCATCATTGTTTCTAAATAATTGATTAAGGGAATTCAATTATTTATAAATCAGGCGGTCACTAAAATTTTTATTTATAAATCATAGTGTTAAGCAACTTCAATATTTATAAATAACGAAGCTCGTTCTGCGTACAAATTCATTATTTATAAATCAGGAAATTTCATCTCACCGAGTGTAAAAGTATCATTTATAAATAATAAACTTCACTCGGTGCGTGATTTCGTTATTTACAAATCATGAAATTTCATCTCACCCCTGTTAAACCATTATTTATAAATAATGAAATTTCACCTCGCCGAGTGTAAATTATTTTCTTATAAACAATGGATTTTCTGTACGTGCCCGAATTCTTTATTTGTAAAAAATGGTTACAAACTTAAATGTTTTTAGGGAATTGTATGATTAACATATTCATTTTTCAGCGCATTGCACAACCTGGAACTTTGCTATCTCTCCGATCTTAAACATGGCGGGAAAGTTTAGCCGAGGCAGGGGTATTTACGCAACGTGCACAAGTTATCTTTCCGATCTTCGCAAAAAGCGGGAGATCCAAATTATTCGGATTATTCCTAGACAGGACAACAACGCGTTCAGTCTTTGCTCGAAGCAAACGTAACCTGGATTTAAGCTTTAGTGATGGAACAAAACTCACAGCTACTTAGAAACATTTCCGAGGCAGTCTCGAGGGCTGTCGTGGACGTTTTGGCGGCCAATTCTTCACAGCCACAGGTAATGTCTGAAATCACAACTTGAATTCATCTGCATTCATGTATTAGCAGACAAAATCTCATAGTTGCATCCCGTACATTGTTCTTGTAGACATCCGTTATAAATGCGAGTGCTGGGGGCTCCCAGACTCTGTCTTCTGGTCCTCCCAGTGATATAAACAGTATAAATGACGCTGCAAGTTCGGCGGCAAGTCGACCATCGCCGGCCGCGACAAGTCAGCAGGTAAAACATGTTTATAAGTTCAAGTAAACATACCGTTTTTGCTTAACCGGTGGGGCTCTTTTGCCAGTTCTGTGGTAGGGAATCAATACTCTTGTATGTATGTTTAAAAAAAATCGACTGATTTTTATTTCGGTTTGTTTATATCGCAATTCGGCGTTGCGTGACAAGTTGAGCACATTCTGGTCCATTTCCGGTTTGAATATTGGCTGTTCTGAACCTGTCAACCATTCTTTTTTTTTTTTTTTTAAAGAAAAAAGAAAAAAAAATAGAATGAGTGATACGTATAGGGCTAGTGCTAGTGGTGTAATTTAGCAAATACACCTGTATAGACCCCATTCATCATAACTAATATGTTTGCCGAGGACAAGGTTTCTGGTCTTCGCAAATAGCGGGACGGCTGTACACAGGCTACGCAAATAGCTGAAAAATTAAAACCCGTTAAGTCTTTACGAAACTCTGTTCTTAATTCTTGAAAATAGTCACGTCGCTTGATACTTCGAATACAATCCATCTGCGGTTCATTTTATACTCAACAGAGCCTGAAATAAATTTTTATCAGACATGAAGGGTCAGTAAAACCCCCATAATTATCCTTTCTTTTTCTTTCAGGGGTTTGCTTTTTTACTTTTCTGTTTTTTTTTTTTTACTTTTCTTCGGTTAGAGACGAGTGCATGTTTTTATTTCGTTTCTGTTTTTAGGAAGCCAACACCATTCTTGCTTTAATTGTTGTTTCTAAATTGCTTTTTATAAAATAGGGTTGAAAATATCGTTGTTTTTCATTATAGCCAAATGCCTTTGCCCACCAAACTGAGATGCAACCGCGGTAAGTATTGGTACTACTTATTTAGGTATAAAATTTAATATGATGTTAGGGAAGTTTTTGTTTGCCTCAGATGAGTGTGGAGGAGAAACGGGTTCTTCAAAGTACCCTAGCGTAGGAACGAGTTAAATAAGACTATTTGAGAACGTAAACATCGTAGACCTTATGATGGCCGTATGGGATTGATCACAATTGTTCCAAATAAAATTGACCTTAATGCATTTTGGTTGTTCAGGGAACAGACTTCTGGCTCCATTGCCATCATGATTTTAAAATGGTGTTCACAATAGTTCATTTTACGAGATATTTAAAAAAGAGATTTCTGGCTATCAAACATCCAAAGCCAGGAATACAAACTATACAAATTAACGGGATACGGGATATTTAGCCCCCCCCCCCCCCGTCAGGCAGGCAGGCAGACAGAGAATCAATCAATACGGTCAATAAGTCAGTTGATTAATCGACTGTAAAAAAAGGACATCTATAAATGAAAGAATCGTATCCAATTGAACAGTGTAGATTAAATGACTGTTTTTATGGTATATTTACTTTCCTTATATGTAGGAGGCAGGGAAGGCCAAGAAAAGAAATCTCCAAAGAAAGACTAGAAGGGTTACTAAGATTGAAATTCCCAGTGTCCCGTATTGCACAAGTCTTGCAGGTTTCACGCCCACGTGTGTATAAGGCTATTACCGAGTACAACCTCGATGCCAGCCGATATTCCGTTGTTACAGATTCTGATCTTCAACAGGCCATTACTTCAGTAAAGAACAACCACCCTAACGCTGGTGAAGTTATGCTCCAGGGGCACCTTAGAACTCAAGGAATACATGTTCAGCGAAGCCGGATGAGAGACGCTATACGTGTTACTGACCCAACAGTCACCGCACGAAAGCGACCAGCCATTCGTCGTCGCGTGTACTCGGTCCCATGCCCTAACTATCTCTGGCATTTAGACGGTAATCACAAACTTATAAGATGGCGTTTTGTGATACACCATTGTATTGATGGCTTCAGCCGACTCGTAACGTTTTGTCGCTGTTCTACAAACAACAGAGCAAGCACTGTTGTAGCATCCTTTCAAGAAGCTGTTCGTAAATACGGGCGGCCATTTCGTATCAGAAGCGACCACGGGGGAGAGAATGTAGATGTCTGGAGAGATATGGTGAGTGCATGGGGGGAGGAAGCAAAGTGCGTCATTGTCGGGAGTTCGGTACACAACCAAAGAATCGAAAGACATAACAGGGCCGCAAATGAGCAGGAACTTTCCGTCTTTAAATCTGACTTCTACGATCTCGAGAGAGAGGGAATTCTAGACCCTCTCAATGACACCGATCTCTTTTTTTTGCATTATGTATATCTCCCTCGCCTTAACAGGAATTTGGCTGAGTTTGTCTCAGCACACAACAATCACAAAATTTCAACCGAAGAAAGCAATACTCCAGCTCAACTTTTTTGGGCAAACCTGCACCTGACAGCTTTCGGTGAAGGCCGTGATTCCCAAAATGCGTTCAGGCATGTAAACATTTCAGACCTTATTTCTACGGAGCTGCCTCATGTTCATGTACCTGAAACTACAAATCCGCTGGATCATTCCTCTTATAGAGAACTGCAAGGTCTTGTCGACCCACTGTCTGGGACAAATGGGAAAGAACTGTATCGACGAACGGTAGATTTTGTGGGAAGGGCGCTTGTGCGAAACCCAACAACTTCATAGACGAGAACAGAAAAACAGAAAAGATTACGATTTTGGCTTTGATTACGCATTTGTTGTATTGAAAGGTGCCTCCGACCAGGACATGCAAACGTTCCTTTTCATCATATTATTAAACCTTTAAAGGGGCGCTTGTGTCTTTCTCTTATGTCTTTTAAACCAGTATCGAAAGAGTACGTATTTAAATAATTACTCTGCTTTTATGGTATGCAGTTAGCAGTAAAGACAGAAGGCCAGCCCGGGAAAGCTAAGTTTCTGATCAGAGAGAAAAAAAAACGATGTCCCAAGTAAGCTGTCTGAAAACATCTGACTGTTTGGGAGATTTTGGTCTCATGATCAGTAGTGTGGTACTTGCTTTTTTCGGAAAGCTCACGAAAAAATTCACCCGGCCTACGAAGAACAGTCTCTTACCACTCTATTCTTGTTAACTGAAAAACCCAATAAACTCTAAGAAAAGTTACATAATTGTCCTAGTATTGTTAGCGATAGAGGATGTAACTTTATTAAAGACAAAAATAAATCATCGAATATTGAATTGTCCCTATTGAGCAGAGACAAGAGAGGACGTAATGGTACGGTAGAGAACCAACAGGGCTGTAGTTTTTAAGGCATTCCAAATCCACCACCATTGCCAATACCGAATTCCATATGGTCTTTAAATTCTTGGTAGGTTTGGTGAACCACCGGCAACTTGATACAGCAGGCACAGGTGTTGGCCTTAGGATATCGACCAGGACTTTCATCACTGTGTTGAAATTCCACCGAAGGTTCCACATCGAAACCAATAGGAGGAACTTCTCTGCACCCCGTTGCAAAAAAGAGAATGTCCTCAAAAGATATCACACCAGAGCACTTCATTTTCGTTCCATGAGGAATGGAGCGCTATTTTTCCAGTTAGGCCAGCTTCTGTAAGCTGGGCGCGCTTTTCACCTCTCGGTATGGGTATTGGTTTACAAATATCTTTCACAGGAGGGAGGCAAATAACATTTTTGTTGTAAACTTTATCCTTTGTAGACCCCTGGCGCCTTTTCTTGGGTGGTGGTCCGTTTGATGCAAACTTGGACGGTAATGGGAAGTGATTCTATCAGTAAAAAGGGGAAATAATAAGAAAAGAAAGTGTGTTATTTCATGAAAGGTAAACGGTCCCTCTTCCGAGCGGAAAATTACAAATACAGTCAACTCTTGCCTTGCGGACACCCTGCTATTGCGGTCACTCGCTATTACGAACAGATCCCCGGCGAATAAGGTTTGACTGGAAATGACTCCCGCTATAACGGACTCTCGCTTTTACGGACACTAATAAACGACGCCCCGAGCGTCTATCCGCTTTAACGAGAGTTGACTGCAGAAAGCGTTTTGATGATATTTTATCGTTTTCGTTAAACAAAGCATATTATATCAAGAAAACGGTATTTCTAATGCGCTGACCCTTAGCAACTTCAGCCATGAAAAAAATATGCTGTTGTAACTGGAACCCACAAACCGGAAACGTGTCACGCAATGTCTAGCTCCTTATGATAGATTTATCGAATTCCGATACATACAAACAGCTATCACTTTAGTTGTTCTATCAGTATCCATATAAAAGTATTATTTTCCTTCCACAGAACTGGTATATTTTAAAATTTCGCCGGATAAGACTCTCAAAAATGTTACACGCTATGTAAAAAAGTGTTTAACTAGAACTTATCAACATGTTACCTGCTGACTTGTCGCGGCCGGCGATTGTCGACTTGCCGCCGAATTTGCAGCGTCATTTATACTGTTTATATCACTGGGAGGACCAGAAGAGAGAGTCTGGGAGCCCCCAGCACTCGCATTTATAACGGATGTCTACAAGAACAATGTACGGGATGCAACTATGAGATTTTGTCTGCTAATACATGAATGCAGATGAATTCAAGTTGTGATTTCAGACATTACCTGTGGCTGTGAAGAATTGGCCGCCAAAACGTCCACGACAGCCCTCGAGACTGCCTCGGAAATGTTTCTAAGTAGCTGTGAGTTTTGTTCCATCACTAAAGCTTAAATCCAGGTTACGTTTGCTTCGAGCAAAGACTGAACGCGTTGTTGTCCTGTCTAGGAATAATCCGAATAATTTGGATCTCCCGCTTTTTGCGAAGATCGGAAAGATAACTTGTGCACGTTGCGTAAATACCCCTGCCTCGGCTAAACTTTCCCGCCATGTTTAAGATCGGAGAGATAGCAAAGTTCCAGGTTGTGCAATGCGCTGAAAAATGAATATGTTAATCATACAATTCCCTAAAAACATTTAAGTTTGTAACCATTTTTTACAAATAAAGAATTCGGGCACGTACAGAAAATCCATTGTTTATAAGAAAATAATTTACACTCGGCGAGGTGAAATTTCATTATTTATAAATAATGGTTTAACAGGGGTGAGATGAAATTTCATGATTTGTAAATAACGAAATCACGCACCGAGTGAAGTTTATTATTTATAAATGATACTTTTACACTCGGTGAGATGAAATTTCCTGATTTATAAATAATGAATTTGTACGCAGAACGAGCTTCGTTATTTATAAATATTGAAGTTGCTTAACACTATGATTTATAAATAAAAATTTTAGTGACCGCCTGATTTATAAATAATTGAATTCCCTTAATCAATTATTTAGAAACAATGATGCCACGGTAAAAAATTATATATAAATCAGAATGTCCCTACAACAATTATATACATATCATAAGACAATTTATTTCCTTTTATTTATAAATAATTTTCCTGGCATTTGCAATTATTTATATATAAGAAAAAAATGTTATAAATTTGGTCTAAATAATAAATTTACAAACGGCGCCCCATACTTGGTGGATACGATGAGGAGTTTGTGGATACTGTCGAGGAAGATTTTCTTTGTCCAATCTGCCAGTTACCGTTAAAGGAAGCAATTCAAACGAGCGTATGTGGCCACCGATTTTGCAGACAGTGTCTTGACGGACACTTTATGAGGTTAGCAGATCGTTTGCACCTCGAGAGTTTTAGGATTCTGTTTGTCTTGATCATGGTATGAAGAAGACTATTCCACAAAACGTTCTCTTATTTGAGATCTGTTTTAATAGGTTTTAAAATACAGTGCAACCCTATCGAAGTTATTATCAGACAGAGCAAAATATTGGCCATTCTTTAATTCAAGACATAAGTGAGCCATGGTTTTCTCGGAAAATGGCTTCCGCCATGTCTGTTTGAACTAAGTGAAGCAAAGCTACAATCGAAGAAAATAGGGTTCAGTCAAATCACCATTGCGTCCAGCAATCGAACAAAATCGAAAACAGGTTTTTTAATAGGTTTTAAAATACAGTGCAACCCTATCGAAGTTATAATCAGACAGAGTAAAATATTGGCCATTCTTTAATTCAAGACATAAGTGAGCCATGGTTTTCTCGGAAAATGGCTTCCGCCATGTCTGTTTGAACTAAGTGAAACAGAGCTACAATCGAAGAAAATAGGGTTCAGTCAAATCACCATTGCGTCCAGCAATCGAACAAAATCGAAAACAGTTCTTTTTGGTAAACTCCATCAACGAACTAATTTGGAAAAGCCCGTTCACAAGCAGAGTTATCCGCCAATGACAAATCATTCTTGCACACTTTTAAGCATAATTGTGAGACAAAAGAATCCAGCATTTATCCTACTGCATCTGTGGTATTCCCAGAAAGGTTTGATTATCCAGCCTTCTTCTACCGCAAGATCACACACTGACGAAGTTTCCTACGTTAGAACTATGGAGCCAGCTACTTTCGAGTCTTCGGAAGAAGAAGCATTCCCAGGGTTTTTAAAATATAAACAAATGTAGCATACGGCCGAGAAACTGCCAGAAAGTCCGACCTATTAAATAGCTTACTGAGAACTGACTTAGAATAAAATGGTGTAAAATACGGAAATACAAATGAAATGCAGATGCGACCATCGCAGTTGTAGTCGCAATTTAAAATTTTCAGAGCTTCCAAGGGATTTGAACCCGTGGCCCTTGCTTTTGCGCTGCAGTGCTCTACCTGCTGAGCTATGAAACCCATTCATTGGGAGCAGGCCAAAAAGTTGTTTTTTTTCCGGCTTCATTCGTAATTGCTTAACTTGCGATTACAACTGCGATGGTCACATCTTCATTTCATGAGAACTGACTGAAAGAAAAGGTTAAAATAACAACAAACCGTTTCTATCTGTAATTTCTTATCGGCTTGTAGATGGGCTTGAAGAATGAGACTTGTGTGTATTTTTACAAGAGAGGATCAGTCCAAGATCCAAAAAGACTTTGATTGTTGTTTTACTTGGGTATGTGAGAGGCCCAAATGAAGACTGTGTGTAGGTTAGATCAGGTTATTTGTCCCATAAACTGATGCATATAATTTTGACATATTTATAAACAGGCTGGAACGAGATAGGAATCCGTTAAGTTGTCCTGTGGACCGGAACAACCTGATTCGAGACAAAGTAAGTGACCTGTGCTAACTCAGTGATATCTGAGATGATGAAACTACTAAAACTGGTTTTGTGTTGTATCTAAATTTGAACGTAAACTGTGCACCGCTCATCATTTGTAGTACCCTGATCCCGGAGGTTTTTCTTTCTTTTTCTCGAGGAAAAAGAAAGAAAAACCTCTGAAAGACCTGAAACCATGGTACGTTTGTAGCGACGGAATTTGCCTGTGTCTTCGTCATGCGAGCACCGTTGTTAGCGGTTTCGAATTTCCCGTTTGTGGGATTGACCCATTGATTTCTCCCTCAATTGCAATCCCAACAATTTATCCAACGAGCTGCTTCAAGATCGCTATGCATGTTCACAATGAATAATTTAATCCTTTTCTAGCTTTTTAATAGCTCGATCCTTGCCTGCTTTTTCGACGGTTTTTCGGTGAAAATCTGGTTGTCTTTGATTGTTTTGTCCTTTGCACATAAAACCGCAAAAGATTTTATCAAGAATCGCATACTTCTCAGGGGCGTTCCTGCCTTTACGCGAAATACGCAATTGCGTACCAGAATTTTCAGTCGTTAATATTATTTTTCTTAATTTAACGGTTTATAATACAGAAGAAATGGGAAATTCGTATAGACGAAGTGACAAAGTAAAGTTGTGCGATTTCGATATTTTCTTCATCATTATTGCAAAAGAATGCGCCTGAAGGTGTTGTATTATCTCTTTCAGTCCAGGAATCCATGCATAGCGCGACTTATTGGCTGTGGTCACACGCAATGTTAGTTTAGTGTCTATCAAGCAGTTTGATTTCATTATTGCTCTTTGCATCGCAAGACATGTCTTCTCCAAAACAGTTGCCCTATCCAATATGCTCCGACAAGAGAACACCAACCTCATACAAGTAACAAAGGAAGTGGGGGTAGCGGTAACTGTGATGACAATAAAAGAAACCACCCTATGGTTTGGGACAAATTTTAGCTGGGCGCAGAGGATATTGCCGCCGATTGTGGTATGGAACCCAGCATGCCAGGTTTATGTGTAGCGCAACGACACGGCCTCAATGTGCCAGCAGATCCGTAACTCCAAGCAGTATTAGCGCTGATTAGCCCGATTTTTCTAGCTGGGTCGTGAATCACGGCTCCACCGTCAAATTACTCGCACGTATAACTCAATAATTGAGCCTGTTCGCAAGGTTGCAGAGCTGTTTGCTTGTTTCTGTGCCACAAAGACCAATTACTAGGTCAATATCTGTTGCTCACATATCTCCACCAGAAAAGTAGTACTTGATAAGATCTACAACACTTACAAGAGCGGTCTTTCCGATAACGTGACCTACGACAAAGAAGTTCTAAGATGGAAGGCAAAGAGGGTGCGTGCTGACGAACAAAATGGACTAGTGGAGACCATGGAAACCACCAACAGTTCTCGCTATAATATTCTTCTTACAATGGCTATGCCTACTACGACGCCATGGCGGTCATTTAGTACCGTGCACAGAATCCAGACCTACAAGCGCTGAACCATGAGAACTGAGCGGCTCTCTTCTCTGGCTGACACTCTGATGGACACCAAAAGTGTGGTACGAAAATTTTGCGCTGAGCAAAAACAGCAGCTTTTTCTTTTTAATTGTAGCTACTTCGTGTCAAGAGTAATTGCCTCGATTAAGTTTTCGGTTGCCAACACAAGAAAAAAAGAGAACTTATTTTATTGTCCCATCAGAAACACTATTTAAACGTCCTTTAAGTTTGCTCGTGTACTTTGGAAAACCGACTGCGTGCAGTTGTCTTACACAGAAAATCCAAATACCGCAGGAAATTGCATTATTAGCCTAAGTTGATATGTAAGAACAAGAATACCATAGAAATAATAAAATCATGGCTTTCTAACTGTAGTTGTTATGATGGGGGTAATTCTGTTTCTCTCCCTTTGGCTAAGTGTTGGACTGTCTCCTGGACTGGCTATATGCGTACTGCCAAAAATTGCCTGGGAACGCCCCTGCTTCTAATATATTTCTTTTTTGCAAGCAAGCAAACTGAAACGTACTTATTTTTTTCCCTGTTGCTAACCCAAAACCAAGAACTTTACAAACTGGCCAACGAATGAAAAAGCAAAAATGAAAGCAAAAAAAACAAAACAAAAAAAACCAAAAAAAAAAAACAATTAGCTTGTTTATGTTTTATGATAACATGGTTTTATTGGTCTGCTGTAACCAGAGACATGAATCCCATCAACTGACGATACACTCAGTTACTTAAATCTTAAGATGACATCCGCTGACAACAACATTTCTTCTCAGGACAGTCAGGACTTCTCTCATGCGGCCGATCTCACTATAAGGACTACTAAGGTTTGGTGTTGTTATTGCAGGATATCTTCCCAGACAAAGCAACGCAAAGAAAGATTCTCTCCTTCGTTATCAAATGTCCAAGTGAAGGATGTCAGTGGACTGGTGAACTGAGATCAAAAGATGTAAGACCTTACTGTGCATCCTTTGTAATAGTCATTTGGCCCGATTACTTCATATGGCCTTACCCGCTTTGGTAATGTTTCGAAAGACTTGCTACTTGCACAAGCCTCCTTTTGTAACAGTGTAGATCTCCACTTCCAAAATAGTTCCTCAAGGGAGTTTTCCTAGTTTATCCGGCATGTCCTTTAAGCAACTCCTTTGGACAAAGTCTTGCCCTGTTCCCTCATTCCTGTTTGTCCTTGCCTTACTTGTAACTTTAACTTATGTTTGCCACGATGTATTGTTTGTTGCCTTTTTATCTCCCCTTTTAATCTAATCGGCGGGTGCCCAGTATGGAACCTGTCAGTGGTCCCGTTCGTTCTTAACCGTTTCCGTACTTCCTAGACGAAATAGTTCCCATTTAACTTGAAGGATTAATATTGCAGTGTAAACATGCCGAGTTATTTTAAAAACTTTAATGTTATCCATGTTATCCATGAATCAGTGGATCCCCCTTTGTTGCGTTCAGCCGGAAAGTGTTCGATGCCAGAAACAAAACAATTTGGACTCGGACTATATGGGCGCGTTTCCTTGGTCTCTTCTGGAATGAGAATAGAAAGATTGGGAATGATCAGAATTATTGGAATATGAAACAAGATAAAACAAGATTGTTTCAAAAATGGACTGAAAACTGACCGTGGGTTTTCTTCCTCAGGCTCGGCGGGATAATTTAAAGTCGCCGCGGATGCGCTTTGTTTTGGTCAGCCATTTTGTTATTGCCAAGTGACTGACCACTTTTTCATTCAGCTCATGCTGTTCATTCTGCCCAAAATAGCAGAATACATGGAATGGCATAAACTACCATTCTAAAGATTTCGCAGTGAGAACAGGTATTAAAAAAACGCGCCAAAAAGTCATATTCCAAGTATTCTCATTTCAGATTGGTTGCCCCCCAAAATGCGCCCTATAGTTTAGTTTTTCCCACTTTCCGTTTATGTTAGTCCCACATTAATCAATTAAATTGCTTTAAATGATTTTTTTCATTTTCTGCTTTTCTTGCCCCAAAAAGGACCATTTGGCTTCTTGCCCTCTAAAAGTTGTTCCTTGTACGAACGAAAACTGTCACGTGACGCTGCCAAGGAGAAATCTCGAAATGCACGTGACTACAACGTGCCAATGGCGGTTACTTTGCTGCAAACATTGTAGTCTGTTACATCCAGCATGTAAAACTGAGGTAAGAATCTTGCAAGTATAAGCAAATATCAATGCGATTTGATAGGAGCCCAGACAGGAGCCCGGGGATGGGCTCCTTGTACAGGTGCAATTTAACGACGTATCGTTTTCGGCGATATTCGAGTCAGAGTGAGCTGAGTTTATTTTTTATACCCCAGCTTGCTGTGAGGAATTCCCTTAATTTGATTATTTATCAAAAAACGTTCATAAAATTTGTAGAATTTGAGAGTAAGAGTATTAGAAGTAGCTTTAAGGACCCTCTATATGCTTTTAATGAACGATATAATTTGTTTAATTCACTGTTCAATCTTATTTGTTTTCAAGGCTCATGAGAATGAGTGTAGGAGGTTCCCATTAAATTGTCCACAAGGTTGTGGAATTGTCATTGCCAGAGAAGAGGTAGGGTGTTTCTCTGTAGCATGAAGCTGTTGAGAAATCTGCATACATATTCATCCCAGTTGCATATATGCTGGCGGCCATTTACTTAGAAAACGGAAGGCTGGCCTTTTCTTTGGTGTATCTAGTCCTAACATAAGATACACCAAATTTGCCAAAAGTTTCTGTCATAGAAATTTGACAGATCCGAAATCTTGCTCCCGTAGAAAGGTCGGGAGAGGAACCTTATTTGTCAAAGATTGGCTGAATACATCCAGACTGCGTGGGTTAGCCGGTTTAGATGGTTTGTATGCTCTTCGAAGCCTTTCAACAGTACGAGCACAACAAGCATTTATTGCCCAATGACTCGAGCGAACCCAATTCTGTTTTTGTTCCCTTCTTTTTATGTCCCAATATGAAAATTTACTGCAAGGCTACTGCTATAATTAGACGTTCAATTTCTTGCCTGAAAAATGGAATTGTTTTGTTTTCCTATGAATGTTTACACTTTTTCTATGCAGATTTCCATAATTCTTTTTTCATCGGGCGCTTGATGGCTTTGCTGTTCAAAAGTCAATGCCGTTGAATAGACCATGAAACTTGTCATTAGAGAATTCATTTACATGTACACAAATCATTTGACAGTGACGATATTTTGTTAAAGAAAATTCCTTGTGTGCCCTTTGGAAATACATTAACCATTTCACAACGTCCTCTCGTTACAGATTGCAGCCCACATTGAGAAGGATTGTGTGCTGACAATAATTTCCTGCCCGTATGCTCAGATGGGCTGCTCACAAAAGGTAATTTCTAATAAGGGAAGTAAGAAGTATCGAACACATCGTAGATACTTGTACTGGGAAAACTTTTCCGAAATAGGTTACTATAGCTATTGAAAGGCAGTACATTGCCGGAAACCGTCTCATTTTCTATTAAATTTTCTGAGTCTGAGGTGCAAAAATTCTCGTGAGCGAGGCCTTTCATTCACGGCCTGTGCATGTTCACACGCCGAGCAGACTCACTAAAATCAATCAAGCTTGACTACCATCATTTATATGTACTATTAAAAACTATGGCAATACCATTTTGGGATTGTTGGGTGGTGACTTGTGTGAAATAACATCCATTCGCAGAACACAGAGCTACATGTTACTCCTGTGTAATGATAATTTTCGTTTTTCTGCAGATTAAGCGGGGAGATGTTGAACACCATCTTCAAACTGCCATGAGGTTGCACCTTGACTTAACTTCTGTAAAGCTGAATAAAACAGAAGAGCAGCTGCATAACACACAGGAGGAATTGCACCACACACAAGAGAAGCTGGAGAAGTTCGAAAAGATCACAAGAAAACTTGAAGAGAAGGTCACTGCTCATGAAAATAAACTAATGCAATGTTCAGAAGAACACACGTGGAAGATCAGTGGCATCACCAAAGTCTTGAGACAAGGAAAGGCAAAAAGTGCTCCATTCTACACAAGAAAATGTGGCTATAAATTTCAACTACATGTAGGATTGACTGAAGGGAGATTTTCGTACCTCGTGGTGTTCTTTGTTTTGATGAAAGGTGAATACGATGCAATTTTACCCTGGCCATTCAATGAAAAGGTGACTTGTACGTTGATTGATCAACAAGAAAATCAAAAGAAGAGGAAAAACATTGTTGGGTTCATTCCAGCAAACCTCGACAACAGCTCGTGGAACCAGAAGCCTGTGTCAGATGAGAACCAGGAGAAGAGACTTGTGGCTGTGTTCTTAGGTGGACAGCAGAAAAGGCATTTCATTGTGGATGATATTATATTCATGCAGGTGAAAATCGATCCAAATTAACAGACTAGGTGTACATACAATTCCAAAACAACGAAAAAGTTGAACAGAAAAGAATCCCCCAGATTTTAACATGTAAGCACATTTTATAACAGATGTTTTAAGACCGGGAGGGGGGGGGGGAATTCTGCCCGCACGGACTTTGGACTTTTATAACTTGTTATAAGCAAGCTAAAGCCACCGAACTTGGTGACTTTTCCTAAAATTCTATCTGGCAACAATTTGGTGTAGTAAGTCCTTGTCTATTAAGTTTGGCATTACCATGGCAACAACTTTATGACAAGGGTTTCTTTCAGAATTTTGAATTTCCCTCAGTTTTAATAAAAAATCGTTACTTTTTTGAAGTAAATTTTACATTTTTTGCTCATTTTCGTGTAAATTTATTGGTTTTGATCACTTCTGGATCAATTTTGGCAGTTTTTGAAGGTTTTTGGAAAATTTAAGAAATCCAAGATGGTGGAACCAAGATGGCCCGCCGTTTGAAAACAAAACAATATTGTGACGTCATCACCTGAAGTTGCGGGCCTTACTGGAAACATTTTTGGACGTACTATCTGTCCTTTAAGTTTCGTTGTCATAGCTTTAATATTCTCGGAGTTAAGAGGTGGGGGCAGAATCCGCCCCCCTCGGTCCCACAAGACCAAAAAAAGCCCGGTCTGAATAGGGTTAACGTTGCCACCTCAGCCGGACAAGAATTATACGATAACCAAGCAGATTGGCGAATAAATAAGTTTTTTAGTCAGTTTCTTGCTTTGACGTTTTTACGCACAACTTGTTATTTGACGGCTCAAAAGCACGTGTCCACTCAATTCACCTTCCTTCATTTCGTTATTTTGGAAAAAACTGAATTTAGTTTGCTCTGGTCATAATATCAATGGCATACCAGTTAGCTCTCAAGAAGTGCGCACGAAATGTTGTTACCTTAACTTATCTTATATGTAATTACAGACAGCTGGAAAAAATAATAACCTTTTCTTGAACTTTTCTTAAGAGAAATGTAATGCTTCCTAAAATAAAAGCAATACACTTCTTTTTTTATAAGAACGTTGAGGCTGGAATTGACCCAGATTTTAAGAACATATTAAGAACGTAACCAAGCTGAGACTACAAACTCTAAAACTACTAAAACTCTAAAAGGAAAAGGTCAGGCTACATTTCTGCGAAACAGCTGTCCATGGCTGCTAATGCTTGGGTTCACTATTTTTTCTGGTAGATTTAGGGGTAATGCCCGCTACCAACGTGGCCACGGTGCCCTACTTAGTGGCTATAGTTTACCTAAGCACATTTGTGTGGTATTCTGACTTTATATTTTCTTCTCATTCTCAACTGTGGAGGAGACATAACAGTGAATTTGCTGAGACTAACAATGGTATCTATGTCAAAGGAATTTGATATGGTACAGCGCAAAATGGTCTTTGTAAAGTTTCCTGGTCACGTTTATATCAGTTTTCTGAAATTCTATACAACGTAACTTAAGAACATGCTAAGAACGTTTCAGGCTCAAACCACGAGAAAAAACATTCAGTTTCAGTTCAGCCTTGGCCGCAAAATTAGACGTTCTTATAAAAAAAGAGAGTGTGTTCGCCAGTTAAGGCGTCTCTTAAAAACTGAATGTAAGGTATACTGAAGGTAAAACATAAAAAAAGGAAAGAGAAAAATAGCGAACTGTCATTGTGTGAAAAGCGTTCATTTGACTGAACCTTTACAGTTATGTAGCTAAATGAAGACGCTGTTATACCAGCCATTCTCCGCTTTTATTTTTTCAGTTGATGCTGTATTGCAGCCTAAATGACACGATCTCTAAATCAACTCTGAAGGTCTCAATCCCCTTCCCTTTGCAAAACTTTGTTTTCAGATTTCTTTTCTTTTCCTACCTAGTCCTGAAATCGAGTCCTTACTCATCGAATCGCTAAAGCTAGGTTGACAGATCAGAGCTGTTCCACGTGCACCTCTCAGAAGGCTGAGAGAAACATCTTTTCTACCCACCTGGCTGGGACAAACAGCATTTCGACCAGCTTGGCTGGGAAAAAATCTTAAATGAGATCTCTTGAAAAAATATTACCAGAATTCTAGCTGGGCTGTCTTGGACCCAGCTGGAAAGAATTAAAAACCCGCCAATCCATCTCTGAGTACAAAACGCGGCGCGTGGTTGTTATGACAGTTAGCGAAAGAAGACCGTTTTTCTTTCAATCCCGGCCCTTTCCTCTCCATCCCCTGGTTAATGGCTATTTATGCTATACTTGCCTTCTAGTGACCAAAGAAGTCGACTACGCTAAAACCCAGAGAGTTCGTCCTTTAATTTTGCACAACCCCGAGATTGCCCTGGGAGTCATCAAACTTGGGCAATTAATAGATGATATGCTTTCGATCACGTTAGTAGGACACATGCAAGAACACAACATCGAAAGGATTTCCTTTAATCTTCAACCCACATCTGTCTGACTACAACACTCCCAAGGGACCTACCTCGTTGGCCAATCTATGGATACAATTCTTAGCCAGAATTACCCTCACTTACTATGTTTGATATTTGGGCTTGTGTATTTTTTACTTTTGTGAATTTGCACGCCTGATGCGATGGTTCTAATAAACAGACTTATTCAGCCGTCAACAATGCAATGCTCTAAATTGAACCCCCCCCCCCCCCAAATAAAAAAACAAAACAAAAAAACAAACAAACAAAACACAAAACAAAACCGTGATTCCTCAACGAGAACTTGGGCTATGCCTTGGTTATATAAAACTGAATTACAGGTAATAATACCCATGAGGGATGTCCAAAATGACAAAAGCCACCTTTTTCCCCTATACAGTTACCCTTTGTGACAGGATTATCAGTTGGGGAGGGGGGGAATGGAAACATCTCTAGAACAAACAAACAAAAAACAACAACATTGGTGATAAGGCAAGTGGTTAGGATTAGACTAGACACTATTTCAGAATGTCCGTGTTAGGAATATTTGAGAAAAACTCAGGAGGGGGGGGGGGGGATTTTTTCTATTAGATAATGGGCCATGGCCGCAGTTAAGTCTTTGAGCAGCCAGCGAGCAGGTTCATGTGTTTTAAATCTCATGTAAGTAGAAAAGCTGAGTTGGCAATGGAGCAAACCTTGGAGATAACAGGGGACAAAAGTGGAACCCACAAATCAGTGTTTGCACTTGGACCCTCCTGTATTTCAGCATAGGGTTGCTTTCCCTGTGCAAAAGATGCTTTGAAGAAAACCTGCAGAGGGCAAACATGGAAATGGTTCCGGAATGTGACCTGGAAGCTGTTTGTTTGAGACTTCTGTTCCACAAGGGACTAAGAGATGAAGAGACTACTCATGTTTGATTCCAAACACATAATGGCCGACTTAGAGGGTACGAATTTTGCTTACGACTGTCTTATGTGACTTTCGTAGCGCGCTGCTCGTGTCAGACAAAGATCATATGCAACTCGTCATTCTAACCTTTTGATTGTGGCTACGACTGTTGTAGGGTTTTAAAACATGTTTCAAAATCCTACGACATTTTTCGTATTGTGTGCAAATGTCGTGAAGATGTTGTACGTCTGATTTAGATGACACGATTCCTGTTGTAGAATTGACGTGAGCAAGTTGCATACTACAATCATAAGGAAAAATCGTACCATCTGAATCGGCCCTAAGACAGGTTGCAATCTAAAACAATTTTAGTAGGTGTAACCCAGATTATTGGCTGCAGGTGGCAGATCAAGTATTTCATGCTGACCAGCATCGACACTGTCAATAGATGCAGCATCTGATGCACTGTTCTCAAGTTCAGAGCCAGCAGAGTGAAAGTCATCTGTGTAGCTCCCTTCACTTTCTTCCTTAAGTTCCTCAGGCTTGGATGCAACAGACGAACTCCTTTCCAAATGAGGTGCCTGATCAACAGAAATATTGTAGTCCTCTTGTGATATTGTAATCTTTCGCTCTGCATTTTCGGTTACTTCAATCTTGGTCTTTAATCTTCTAGATTTAGTTTTCACAGGAGAGCGTGATGATTTAACAGGTCTTTCTGTTGACACAGAACTACTTTGGGAGTAACTGCTTACAGATGATTCATCATTAGCAATTTGTTTTATCTTTTCATTCTCCGCACTGTTACTCCTTGTGAAAGATAAATGAAATGAAGTCTGTGAGCCCTCCGTTTCTGAGTCCTCAAAGTCTTCAGTGTACATGGTCATTGCAGATCCTCCCTGTCTTTCATCGTGCTCTGAGCTGATGATTCCTGTTTGCCCATAAAATCCATCCGCAGGGGGCTGATCTGTGGTCCATTCACCTTCATGGTCACTTTTCTCCTCTGGCTCCCCTGAAAGGTAAGTTTCTATGAGCTATTATTATCCAGTTGTATTAGTTCTTGTACAGAAAGCGTGCAAAACAAGTACACAAATATCCCATGGTATTGTACAGTTGGTTATTGTACAGTACAGTGTGGGTGCTCATCCTGTCCATCCTGTTACACTCGTAGTTTTCCTTCAAGTTACTTAAAAAGGTTGAAAACGGTTAAGTTGGATAATAAATCTCTTGTTAGATGTTTCGGTGTGAAGTATTGCCATATATTTTAACTCGTTGTTTGTATTTTGACGAGCCCATAGGGCGAGTCAAAATACAAACAACTTGTAATAATTATCACATCTTATTGTTGCGTCATTTTACCGTATAAGTGCAAGAGAATGCATAAACTATGCCAGCGTATTACACTGTAGTCCTGGTTTGACCGTTTTTTACTGAAAAAGGACAAAGCAAAAACAAAATGCAGTGGAATAATGAATACAGTGTCTTGTGAATATTTGGTGTTTTGGTCGATAATACGTGCAGACATTCTACTCATTGCTTGCACTTTCCTCGCTACTCAACTTGTAAAGTACCCGTGCATATATAGAGGATATTACACGGCGGCGCGAAGATTTGAATTTTATTTTCAAGTGGTAAAAACAATATTTTACAAACGAGCGCAGCGAGTGAGTCAAGTGTTGTTGTTTACCACGAGAAAATAAAATTCATATATTCAAGCTGTCGTGTAATTTTCTCGTTTATTATATAGACAAGCGGGAAATGATCTCATCAATATCCTCACTAGTGAGGATATGGAAAATACGCCACTCGAGTCCCAGATGTAGTTTCATATGAACTTTCAAGTGGTCTATTTTCCACTAAAACACTCTTGTCTACATAAAAATAGCTAACAAAACACTGAATGAGGTGTATATATCTAACAAGTGCAAGAGAATAATAATGTTAAAATGTCAACTTTGGTAATTGCAGCTCATTTTTTGCTATATTTTTGGACAAAACCTTTGAATGCTGTAGCACTTGATATGTCATCCAAATTCCTCATAAGGCAAAAAGAAGGGTTATGCACTGATAACCTGTGTGGCAATGTGTGAACCAAAGGGAAGCTAGAAATTCATTTTATTGATCTTATAACCAAATTGAGAATTTAGTAAACAAGGATATCCGCTGTTTTTACATGTATCTGTAAGCAGGGGCCGGGATTGTACAGGGCTGTCATTTAAGGTTACTCCGGACCTTCGCGGGTGTCCTCGGGGAAAAAATTCGTATGTGCGCCATTTTAAAGGAAAACACGGCAAACTATATAATTATCGTTGGAAAGCTTAATAAATGTCGATTTCGGGAAAAAATATAAATTGCCGGTTTTGTCAATTCCGCAAAAGAAAATCGCAAACAACCAGGAAAATGACCATGTGTCATTCAATTGAATTAATAAGGTATCGAATTCAAGCGCATTGGCAAAATAACTGCACAGTGTTAATCACAAAGGATCAATCATCAAAAGTGTGTCAGCATTTTTTTATATTCGGACTGGTTATATTTTTAATTAATTTGTCAAGTTCGAGCAGCAAAGAATGCGCGATGGGCGTTGCATTGAAGATCGCCACGGGTAAAATATTACAAATTTTAAAAATCCCGACACACTTTTGTTTCACAACATCTAAGGAACGTTCAGGCCAAATTTCACAGAAATCTGCCGAATTTTGGTACTCTATTAATTCATTTGTTTAACTGAATGATGCATGGTCATTTTGGCGGTCATTTTTGCAATTTTCTTATGTGGAATTAAAAAACTGCCAGTTCATATGTTTTTCCGAAATCTACATTTATTAAGCTTTCCAACGATATATAGTTTGCCGTGTTTTCCTTTAAAGTGGCGCGCATATGAATTTTCTTCCAGAGGACACGGGAGGACACCCGCGAAGATCCGAAGCAACCTTAAAGCTAGGGAATTGGTATTTCCCCAGCTATTACACTTTTTACCCCCAGATGCTTTGACAGACAAGCAAGGTACTTTTAATAATTTAACTTTTTTTTTCCTGGTTAATTTTTGCCATTTTCTCAGTTACTTCAAAAAATAGTGCCAGCCCAGACTGGATTGTACCTGGGATTGTACAATCTTAAGTTTCCCTATATGTAGGGGTTGGCTAAGGCTCCTAAATCTACCCCTGCACACACCTCTGGTGGAAAATAAGAAAATAAATTATCATACGAGGCTGCCTTAGCAAAACAAAAAACATAGGCACGCATAGCGTGCGTGAGCTATTTTGTAGCTGTCAAGAAGAGGTACAGAAATGGTTGTTGAATGAACGTGCGTGTACCAAGGTACACTATTGGGATGTTGTTTATTTGAGTAGCGTTGAGCATTCGAAAAGTATTGGTTTTTAGACACAGTTTACCTTATAAGTGGAGCTGTGTCCGACATTGTGCAACCTCGTTCCCAGGGCTTTTACAGAATGAGGGTGATCAAAGATCAATGTTTGAGTTTATGTTAGTGGTTTCGAATTCGTATACGTCATTGATCAATAGATGGTACGCTAATGCGTACAAGTGTGGCTTCAACTTACGACAAAACAAGAAGAAAGTGAGATAAAATCTGTAAAATATCTGACAACAGTGTGAATATGGGACAAACAAAATAATTCAAAACAGTCCTTTCTGAAGCTCATTCTCAGATGTTTCTCGGAAGCTCAATGGATTGAAATTTAATTTTGTGGCTTTCAATTATAAAGATTATTTTTCCATGGACAAATATTTTAGATCTAGTAGGAAGCGTAACTTGTCACAAAAATTAATTTAGTAATGTTTGAACCAGAAGAGAATAGCCGATCTTGAAAGTCACGTACGTCTTCTTCTTGCATGACATCATGCTTGACGAACGTGGCAACTCCCGTATCCAGACAAATATATATATAAGCTCTGTTTTATTTTCCACATTATTTCACACGGACTTACATTTTGGAACACACGAGTAATAAGCGTGCCTTGTTAGAAAAGATCATGCCATTGTGTGACTTGTGCAACTCTTGCGTGACTAGTCACGCAGCAAACTGTCAAAAAAGCCAGAAACGTCGTACGTGCTGACATACCATGTGGCACTAATTTCTTCCGGATTCAAATTTTTGGGATCTTCGTGGTTTTTTCACGATCCGCTGCAAAAGTTCCCGCGAAAAAAATAATTCCTGCAAAAATTTACTCCACTGTTGAAATTTGTATACAAACATCGCCTTTTACATGCGATGTACTATTATGTTGGTGCCCATTTATTTAAACCGTCTCTTTCGTACAAAAATAAAACGAAATTAGAAGCAAAACATTCAGAAATAAAACAATGAAATTGCAGTCGGTACATTACAAGTATTAAGCTGTTAAAAGCTTTAAAGAAAAGGATCGTCGGAAGGTACTCCATTGATTAACTGATTTAACGTGTTATACATCTGCATGTTGTTCACCTGCATTCGATTGTTTATACTCAAAAAACGAGAATGTTATAATTTCTACTAGAAGGCGGCTTCCAGAAAATCGCAAAAATTAATTCCAAGGAAGAATAAACAGTTTCCCCAATCGCAAAAATTAGTCCCGCAAAACACACAAAAAAATCGCCATTCGCAAAATTAAACTCCCGCAAAAATATTGGTGCCACACGGTAGTGGTCTCAGCTTTGCTGAAGCCACGCAAAAATCAGTGGTTGTGTTCAGCGAATAAATTTTGTTTTCATGAGCGTTTTGATGTGAAAGTAAGATGCAAACTTGGGTGAAAATAAAATTAAGGGATGTTTTTTTTTTTATGTAGAGAGGTGGTAATCGTTGGAATTTTAAATGAGCGAATTCGAGAATAATGGAGTGGTTCGCCTGTGTGGTAAACAACGTGAATTTTATCACATGGAGTACACGTGATCAAGTCAAGGCCAAATTTTGCTTTAATAGCTCCGGGGGTGGGGGTGGGGGGGATTTTATCGCACGGCCGGGCAGTCATGTGATAATGTTTGGTGTGGGTCGTTTCATGTGTAAAGAACGTGTTATGTTGATTGAGCGTGAGATCAGCTTACTGTTTAGTGTAAACAAGTGGTGTTTTGTCACGTACAAACAAGTGATGAGACAAAGTTCAATGGCGAGTCACGAGACTTTCACGAGACTGTCAAAAGTTCGTTTTCGGCGCTTTTTATTGGCTTTCGTGGCAGCTAGAGTTGTGTAGCAAAGGGAGAAACTTAAAAGGAAGCGGTTAATGAGTAAATTTAAGCGTTTTTTTAAATCTGGAAAATGATAACCGATTTTTTTTGTCTGTAAAACTGTGAAACGAATCTTGCGTGGAGCTATTGCGTTTTTGTCTTCGTATTGGCGGTGATAATTGTTTTGATTTGATTTGATTGTCGTGCTGATCATTCCGCTCAAACTTTGTACAAACCAATCCCGCTACCGCCACGCAGCCTAACCAGAAACCCATTTCTCTGGGAAGTCGCCTCTAACTTTGCGCTTAGCTAGTCGCACGTAAGAGCAACGTTTATGCCACCCATACAATCTTTTTCCCTGCCGACCTTGTGCATTTGACGGACCTAGTGATCGAGTGGCATGGGCATTAATTTTAAAACCTACCAAATGGTGCGAACAATAATTCGTTTTAGTTCGAAATTCACGATTCTGCCCTTTTTATACCTTCAAACTACTTGCCATCTATTTACCATCATTTACTATGAGACATCCCTGCACAGAAGGCACGTTATTTCTCACACTCTAAAGTTGAACCATATAACTCCAAACGTAAGTTATGCGCATGCGTACAAAGGATTTGTTCCAATTCTTATCTACCAAAACAAATGAAGCTGACAAATATTTCCTAGACCGAACATCATAAATATCAGATAACCCACGAATTATTTACTAGAACTCGCTTCCACTCACGTTTAAACCAGGTTTGTGCTGACGATTCGTTTTCTAAGGAAGTCTACCACAAGGAAGCCAGGCATTTCTCTTTGATATATAAATATCCAACGTCAAACAAATGTAATCCGGACACTTTCGTCGTGTCGCTTTAGTAGCGGAATTTTCCGTGCGTTCTCATTTGCATTTTTGTTCCGGCCCCGACAACTAGCCTTTCGGTGAAATTCGACATTCATCGGGAATGCCGACCATGGTCCACCCAAAAACCAACCAAAGAACCAACCTTCCCACAAACTTGAGGCTGCATGCCGACTATGAGGCTATTTTGTAGACAAAATAGCTCAATGAAAAGAATCCGGTGGCCTTCCTCACTTCAGTGTATGTGTTTAGAATCATCAGCAAACATCTTTGGAAGGTTAGTTAGGAGTACAGTCTTCACTTTCCAACTCATTTACAATTATGAAGCCTTAAAATTTTGACAATCTTGTGTGATTAATATCACTTGAAAGCCAACAACAAAAGGGAGGAGCAGAAGAGGGGGGGGACATTTGTGAGTATGACTTCAATTAGTAGTGAGACCGAATGTGAAGTTACTCTTATTGTTATGGTAATGTCTGCAGCTCTACTGTTTCTTTATAGTATGTAGTTTTTATTGTTTAATGCAAAAAGGCACTCTTAGGCATAACAAATGAACACCAAACTTGAAGTCAAATTACAATAGTACACATACCCTCTACTCGTGGAATAAAAACCTCCAAACTATTAGGACTGTTTGCACTCCTTGCACTTTCAACAACTGAGTGAACAATGCCATCATCTGGTTTTGCAATTTCCTCTTTCACATCTGTGGTGCTGGCTAGTGCAACAGCACTTTCAAGTGGTAGTTCTTCAGTAGGAGATGACTGAGTTTGAATTTGAACATCTGCCATTTGTTTCATTTTCATCTTTCTTCCTGTCTGTGGCCTCCTGGTTGACCCCACTTTGTATGTCATCCCTAAACCACCCTCCGATAAAGTTGTTTGCACTAAATCTTTCTTTACATTTTCCTTCTGGGTTGAGGCTTCCCGGGCTTCACATGGTCTAGTTCTGTTTGGTAACTTATCCTTTTGATTCAACTCAAGCCTCATCTTCTGTGTTTTTGTCACTCCATACGTAAGGTTTGTCTGCTTGAAATGCACCCTACGACTGGACAAACCAATCACTGAAGTTTGATTCCTCTTAGAAGATGGAGCTTGTTGAGTTTGTTTTTTACGCATTTCACTTTTTGCAGAAGTGAGTGGTTTTCTTGTGGCTTGGCTATCTGGTTTTCTACTATCAAATTTTTGTGAAGACCCTGGTGTGGTTTGAGGTCTACCACTGGAAGACCTAGCCGGTTGTGTAGTGGCCATGATTTCTTGTCCAGTAGTCAAGCGTGACAATTCTTGGAGCAAAGCATTTAAAACTGGTAAATGACCATTTGATGTTAAACTTCTCAAGTTATACAAGCCATGAATTAATCCACCTTGCCCTCCATTGCTCTCCAGCTCTAGTGAAGGCTTTGATAATCTTTCATCAGTTTGTACTGAAACTGATTCAAGTCTGACTGTTCCGTCTGACTGAACCAAGCCAGGGTCATAATACACAAAATCCACATCATGGCTATTGGCATCCTTGCCAAAAGCTTTTGTGTTCCCGGCGACATTACTTTTTCCAGAACTTTGGTGCACACGTTCTCCTGCCGTCCCAGAATTTGATCCTTTCAAACAAGGTGCAGAGTTGGAAAAGTAGTTATAATAAAGGGGAGGAGGACAAACTGTATTTGTAACAACTATATTATCTTCTTCACTTTCCCTTCTTTTGTGATTAAGTTGTCCAGAACTTTTGATATCCCTTGCATGGATGTTTGTTTGAACCTCCACATTGTGTTTCATGTCTTTTCTCTGTGGATCTGTGACATTTTCACCATCCATTTTGTTTTCTGTAGTTCCATCTGCAATTTCTTCTTCCAATAAATTCCTTGATTCAATTTCAGGTAGTACCTTTTCCAAAGCACCTTTGACTGCTTGTTCGACGTTTCCCCCTATTTCAACTTTTTTTGTTATTTTCCTTGCAAAGGCCTCTGTGGGAATGTGAGGGATAAGCGAGCCGCCTAAACTCAGTAACCTAAAACCAAGCTTTACTTTTGCAATGTGTGACCCCATGAGGTTAAAAACATCAAAAACACCCTCGTCTCTGTAAAAAGAAGGCACTGCGACACCGTTCCGGTACACATCTGAACTAATCTTATCAATAGCTTTCTTCAGCGGAATCAAAGTACTTCCTATAAGAGTTGGTTTTCGTGGCCACAAATCCATCAACATGGCGTACAAAGGCACAGTTTGTAGTTGAATTAACAAGGTGTCAATACTTGCTTTGAATAAACAGGATTTTCCTTTGCGGAACTGGAAATTTCCAAAGCGATCCTTGAGCTCGTGGAGGAGCGTTTCTAAACGAAGTCTTTGTCGTAATTTTTCGGCTTCCAGAGGAGAAACATGGTGAATTATCATCGTTGGAAAGTCAAGCAGACGAAAGCACAAAGCTGGCAGGTTGCAAGCAATACGAAGATTTTCTACGCTTTCTACGTGTATTTCCAGGGAAAACAATGTCTCAGTCATCGTTAAAAACAACAATGATGGCCTGGAATAAATTTACACGTAAGCTCACACAAAATAGTCAAAATATTTCAGAAACATGGAAAAATCCAACTCACTGACATTTCGCGCCAAATATTTCGTTACCAGTTCTCTTCTCGTCTTCTCTGTGTATGCATCACGAAATGTCCCTCTCCATAACTGCCCTATGAATTTAAGTGTAGAAATATCTGGAGTTTTTTTCTCAGTGGATATAAAAAAGCGATGCAGGGATGGCGCAGTGGTGAGAGCACTCGCCTCCCGCCAGTGTGGCCCGGGTTCGATTCCCGGTCCCGTTGTCGTATGTGGGTTGAGTTTGTTGTTGGTTCTCGTCCTTGCTCCGAGGGTTTTCCTCCGGGTTCTCCGGTTTTCCTCCCTCCATAAAAAAACCAACATTTCCAAATTCCAATTCCACCTGCTTGTAAAGCGCATTTGATTATATTCATATAGAAAATGCGCTATATAAGTTCTAAATTATTATTATTATTATTAAAAAAAAATTCTGAAGAAAAAACTATTGTGTACACATCTAAGATTGACAGCCGATGTGATTCTCTGGCCCATAATAAAGGTACATGTAAGGGGACTCTTTGCTTCGTCGAACATCACGTAACTATTGATCGAGTGGCTTCAAAACAGAAATGGCGATTGTTTGGGAAAATATGTAAATTTCCATCAAGATTTCAGCGATTTGCCTCGCGTCAAAGTGACTGTTTCTAAATGAACAAAAAGGCAGATGAAGTCACTATTGTCTTACTAGTCGAAGGAATGGTTTAACGTAATCTATTTGTAAAGCGTTTCTGTTTTCACGGTCGCGGTCTGTATGACCCGAGTGGAGTATCGTGGCGGCATTCTAATGAACACGGACAGCTGTTTTTTCGTTTGAGCGCTACTTGACCATTCTGACTACAAAAAGGAAGAAGAAGTAAAATGTCGAGGCATCTCAAGTCAACAAGGGCCGATCAGTGTAAGTATTATGAACAGAGTCAATGGACATAACAGCTGAATGAAGTAATTTGTCAGCTGAATGCTCATTTGTTCTAAGTTATGCAGCAAAAAATCAGCTGAGCTCGGCAGGGGTATCTTACAGAACGTAGAATGCCAAATTCGGAATGAAAAACGTATAACTGTAACAAATATACTTGTCTGCCGTAACAGTAAGTGATCGTGATGAACCATTTGTAGAATCAATGCTTACTCCTTACTTGTAAAGTGTGTGAAGGAGTGCTTAGGCCTGCATGAACTGCACTACCTAAGAAATATTCCGCAAATTCATTATTTATTCACGAAATAGTAGTTCCTTGAGTAATCTACCCTCTAAAATAATTGACCCACTTTTTAAAAATCTTTATAATCCCCCCCTCCCTCAAATAACCACTTTCTCTGCCCTCACAACCAAAAGAACAAATGGCAAATAGTATATGTATTACTGGTGCATCTTTACCATATCAATTCAGGTACAAATTTATTTGAAATTATCATACAGTACTCGCGTGCAGAATATTTCACTTGTACAACTAAAAATAATTGTAACTGTGGTAATCATGAATGTAACACTGCATTGTTCAAGTACTAATAAACCAAAATCGCCTGGAAGAAATAACCTAAAATAACCTAAAATGAATAAGCGGGGAGGAGCGGGGCTTTATATAGGATTTACAGTATGATATTAGAAATTAAACTGCATAGTTTGTAACTGTCACCAGTTTGTAAAAATAGATCCCCGTGAAACGTCATGTTTTTTACTTAGTTTAGTAAGGCAAATGTACATGTGATTAAAGAAAAAATCAGAAAACATTTTAGAAGAAATAGTCTAACGCTTTGATAATGGAGATAGGATGATGCTGAACCGTCATACATGTATTTTAGCATTAGTATTTCTTCTAAAATGTACATGTGTTACTGATTTGTGGTTCTTAATCTGTTGTTATTCGTGACAGTCAACGCCAAGGTCCATGGTCTCAAGGAGATTTTTAACAGACTTGACAGACGAACTTATCCATTACCAACAGGAAATGATGTAGCCAATATCCTGAAATGGTTTCAGCAGACCTTGCAAAGGTACGCAGTTGTCTTTTATTTGTATATGTTAAGTTTCAGTCACATACTGTACCAAAAGTTCTGTAAGTGATAATGTTATCCCTTTGAAAAATTGTGAAAGTTGTCAGTATTCAGACAGATTCCGCTCAACGTTTGAGCATTAAGTGCAAAAATTATTTACTAAAAAACTACTCAAATTACTCAAATACTCAAATTCTTTTACAGTTGTCATTATCTTTGAGTTTCCATTTGAGCTTCATTTACTATTTCAATTTTAGACAAAGGATAAAGTGCAGGAAAGAAAGGTTCGATTTCTTATTCCCACACGGATCACTTGCACAATTTATTTTGAGACTCACGGTATGCAAATGCAGTGTACAAGTAATCCCAAGAAAAAAGCTGCTATTTTACTTCAATTCTCTTTCGAACATCATAACCGTCGATTTTTAGTGTAAGTTACATTCAACAGTTTCGCTTTTGATGGCAGGTTTGAGTGTGGCAAACAATTTCAATTCTGAAAATTTTGGCTTCATTGTTTACGTCGCATTCAGCAAGCACATTATCCACGGCAACGCTCTGCACAAACGTTAGAACGTTTGAACACTTGGTTTAAACAAATTTTTGTGAACAACATGGAACATTTCACACTGGATGGCAACCATGCGAATACTATAGATTGAACAATAATAAAGCGTTGTATGTTGAAAATGGATGTTATAATAAATGCTTAATGTTACAACAAAAATCATGTTCGCGTAACGTGGAAATTCCTGTGGGGAGGGGGGGTCATCAAAGACCCCCTTGGAATGGAAATTCCTAAGGGGTGGGGGGGAGTGCAAACCAAAAAGCCTTCCGTGGGAGGGGTATGGACATTTTCTGGAACCACACAATGTACATGTAGAAATACAATGTAGATTTAAAAAGCTTTCTTCTCTACCACTGAAGATTTTTCTTGCTAAACCATCTTGTTACTTTAGATGTAAATCTAGATTAAACAACAACCAACCATCTTTTAAAGTCTTCATGGCCAAGATTAAATCAATATATTATAATTATGTTATTGAACACGTCATAGCAAAATAACAAAAAAACTATATAAGCACTATGCAAAATGGAACAAAATCTTACCTTTTTTACCGGAAACGAATATACAGTGATTGCAACAGGCATATACATGTAATATGAAACAACATAGCTTTCATTAATAAGATTTACCAGGTTTCTGCAAGTACTGTCGAGTTTGTATTTTATTTTAATTTCACTATATTTTAGATTTATTTATTTCTTTATTTTATTTTTGTGTGTGTAGATTCAATTTCCTCTGTTTTAGTGTATAGCTTATTTATTACACCCATTTTGAAATCACTGATGATCCTTGCAATCTGATTGGTTCTCAATAGCGCGATTTATTCACGAATTGCACTATTTTTTTGCTCTAAATCGCATCCTTTTTTTAGCCAATCAAAATGAAAATGAAATAATACTAACCAGTTAAATTTCATGGCTTACCTGCACTAGCCAATCAGATTGCAGAAAAATATAGGGTAAAAAAAAAGAGTCATTTTCGTTTACGCACGAGTTTTGACACATGACATTGTCATTTGTGTAATTTATGTAACAGCGTTTCCAGTCAGGGTTCAAAATAGCAGCCGGCTGCCGGCGAGAGCCGACACTTTGGCCACCCATGCCGGCGATTTTTCACCCAAGAAATGAAAAAAAATGACATCCCATCCCTTGATCGGCAAAATCAACGTCCCTAGAACGTCATAGTAAACGTTTCATATCAGAAAGTAATGTAGCCGTGAAACACTTACATACCAAAAGTGAATTGGGTGACGTTTTAAAAGCTTTCTAAATAAAAAACAAATTTCAGAACGCTCAATTGTTGTCTCGATTCTTGTAAATGAAGTATTCGCTCTAGCGACTATCTCTATTTGCCGGCACTCTTTTTTTTTCCTGGTCAACAACGCGACTTTTGAGGAAATAGGCCAGACACTGGGTAGCAGTGCCACAACAAATTCAGTTCTCTTTTAGGAACCAGGCAAATTTTCGTTCACGATTTTTTTTGTTACCAAAGCGTCTTCGATACTGTTCCACTTAGCACCTTGTCGCTTTTTTTGTGTGCTTTCGCCTTCTCGTCTGATTAAATTTGCTGGAGACCAAAGGAAATATACCGTCACACTGAAAATCAGTGTCACTGTTGCGGCATTTATCATTTTCAAAGGCCTGATCTAATTTGTCAAACGCCAGCAAGCAACCCTGCCAGTCCGCCGTCGATGAGATTTCCATGCTCAAGAGAAAAATCGAGCAGTCAGAAACGTCGATATTTAAAACTTCAAGCCCACAAAGTAAAATGCACATGCCCAAGAGTACTTGCGCTATGTTGTAAAAGCAAACATCACTCCTGACAAGGAGTTTAAGACAGAAATACACTTCATAAAGAGGGAGGCCGAGCAAAAATTCATAGACGCACTGACCAAGTTTCATTATCACCGCGTTGAACGCAACAATGAAAACTGATACCCCTTGTAGAACCAGACATATGTAAAACCTAAGTTGCCGCTATTTTTTTGCTATGTAGGGCTATGTCTTAGCTATGTATAGCTCAAGACTGCCTATGTTATTACTATGTAACATGCTACATTACATAGTCCAGGGTATGTAAAACATATTTTCAAACTATGCCGAGGCTATTTGAAAATCACATAGTCTTTAAATACATATGTGAACACTAATTAAAATCTTAACATAGCTTTGACATAGATATTTATTTTCTTTGCTTCTGACAAAGAGTGTATGTATTTACTATGTGACAATTCAACATAGCTTTTAAATAGCCTGCTGACATCCAATTCTATAAGTAAAAGGTTACATAGCTTTAACATAATGCTATTTATTTCCTATGTTATGGCAATGACAAATGAAACATACTAAGTATTTACTATGTGACAATATGACATAGCTGTTAAATAACCATGTTGAAGTTAACATCAAAGGTAAAAGGTGACATAGCTTTTACATAATGCTATTTATTTCCTATGCTGTGGACATAAACAATCAATGCATCCTATGTATTTACTATGTGACAATCCCACTTAGCAGTGTGCACTCAACAATACAGTGTTTTTTACAAATGAAAATGCAGTCAAACTTCAATTAAGTGGCCACCCTCTATTAAGCCGCCAGTCATCAAAGTCCCCAAATTGTTGTTAGTAAAATACTGTATATAAAGCCTCTTCAAAGTGGCCAACTCTATAAAGTGGCTTCTGCCACCTTTTTGGACATCCCTATGAGGATTTTCTATTTTCTTTACCCCTATTAAGTAACCACCCAAAATCTAATAAATGGACATGGGGGCTCTGAAAAAGGTGATGACCGATTAAGAGTCCGAAATGGGATGCAACAACTTTTAGAAACTTTCAAACAGTTATCCTTTGCCAAATCAAATGATCTAGTTTATGCATTGAAGCTCCCTAGTCCAAAGCGACAGACGCATGTGCAGGATTCTTTTAAGTAATACCCTTTGGTATATAGGGTTCTTTGAGACCTTGTCACAGGATTTTCTTGAAATCAGATTTGTGTGAGAGGATATTGCATTTCCACACAATTTGTGAATACAGTATTAAATAGGCTTTATTATTTGCAAAAGTAGTCACAAGCCTCCAAGCATGTTTGTATTCGGATAAATTGATGTTTCTACCAAGTCTCATGCTAATAAATTACTAACACTACTGTTATAGACATCATACCATGGAGTTTGTAATGATAACTAAAGTGATAATATTTACAGGACAGTGATACTGGTCAGTCTTTTTCATAAGGATCTGGTAGTAGACAAAAGTAATATCCAGATGACACATCCACTCTGAGAAATTTTCTCATAAATTATGTTCACCACAGGGACAGCCACGAGTCTAAAAGAGAGAACACAGAAAGTTATTAAATAAACATATGAAGCTAACTGTAATGCTCTGATAATCAAACGGAAAATCAGGTGCCCAATTAATGGCGTGCTTGCTATTAACAAAAAATACATAGTCACTGCAAGTGGTAGTGATACATAAGAAAATATCTAATGCAAAAGAAGGTACCTGTTTGATGTCTTCACCCTTGTAATGTGGTTAACCATTGTCCTGTCCCTGTACTTGGGCAGCTGCTCATCGTCTCTCTCTGAAACTTCTACTACTGTAAAGTACTCACAGGGCAGGCCACAGCTGCAACATTTCTGATGACTGCATACTAGTCATCACTCATTTCGAATTCATGACCAATCTTCTGCATGCAGGATGCATCTGGCCACCAGCTGTAGTTTGCGAACCATCGTTGAAAGATGATTGAGTTTTGTTCATTTCATTAGACAGACATTCGTCTAAAGGTTTTTACTTCTTAAATGGCGAAGTGTTGTTTCCCAAGTCTACTACGGATGCGTCTACGAACACCTCGGATGAAAAACTCCCCACGAATGTCAACAACTTCGTCTTCACGTGCGGGCTACTGGAATCAATTTTACGTCGCCATCTTGTTGTTTTGGGCTCTTCTACTGTTGAAACGTACAGCCAACGTCTACTCCATCTTGGCGTGGACATTTTACTTTAACTTTTGGGATTTGTGCACTGCGATGTGCATTACACTTCAGTCAATTTGAACGCTACATCGGCCGCCATCTTTTGTTTCACAAGAGCCTGGTTACAAATGCAAACTTTGCTTGGTTACCTAGCACTAAGCAGCAACTCTGGCGGCTTTCGCAAAATGACAGTGCGGTAAAAATCAAACAAGATTTCTTAGGTGTGATATTTTGCTGTCCAATGGAAATCGTGCCTCCTCAAATGAAAATACAATGCGATCGATGTGTGATATTTCACAGCGTCTCTTCGAGTTTAAGCGTTGCTTCACTATCTTGCTTGTTTGCGGTGGAAACTTCACTTTATCTTCTTTTAAAGCACGTTCCAGTGGATCCTTTCATTAGCTTTTCATTCATTCATTCATCTTTGACACTTTTAAAAGGTAAGAAAGTGAATTTTGCTTATTATAAGCTTAAAGGGACAGCATCACAAGGATTTTGCTCACGTTTAATTCCACTGAAAAGCCAATAGTCGCATTTACATGTATGAAAGCCTAAAAATACTGGTCATTTTCTTGTTCAGACAACATACTAATTCAGTGAAGCTATTACTGAGTGTCTTTGGCCACGGATGGCCAAGATGGAAGAGGATTACAACTTGAAAACGTCCGGCGAACGTTTTCAAATTCTGTGGTTGTATCTTGCAAAAATCGTTAAAAACTTATTATGGTTTGCTCTCCTTCCAAGCATTCACTTGATGTCTCCCTCTTGATGTTCCAGGAGCATTTTGTGTGTGAGTGAAGGCATGTAATCTCAATTTCAGCGAAGTTTTGACGAAACGCGAGGAAAATCGCCGTGACACTGCCCCTTTAAGCTTATTTAAGATTTATTTGAAGATTGTTTTGAAACTTCAAACCGAAGAAAAACTTGAAACTACAACAGGTTTTCATGTACGTTTGAACCAAAGGATCCTCGATTTGACAGACTCTTCCTCTTATTTAGATGTATGTATTGATTTCTTGGAGTACAAAGAATGGTGTAACGCTAGGAAGAGAAGAACTTGAAGTGAGATCAACTTCAAAGCTTACAATATTATTATGAATGGAGGAAAGATGGAACTGGGAGCAACTAAATTAAGTCAAAACCATGTTCTTATTATCTTATCTTGGATGCTTCTCAAAGAAAAAAAACACATTTTTAGTCTTTGAGTGCTCTTTTGTTTTGTATAGTTAAGATCATGTTGTTCATTTTATAGCAAAAAGTATCCTCGGAGTTATATTAACATCACAGATTGAAAATGAACCCATCAATATTAAAAATATATATTGCTGTTTCTTTATAGGGAGAGAGGAAAGCCGAAGAGACAACCTCTGAAAATTGAAAGTTCCTGCAGTAACTGTAATTTGTACTGCTGATTTTTTATTAGGTGTTGTTGCTTAGTATTTATACTTTTTTTGCTTCATATATGGATTATTTCAAGTATCGAGCACTGTAAGAGGAAAAGTTTATTATTAAAAACATTTTAAAGTAATCTGGTGTTCTTGTTTTGATAAGTAAACTGGTTAATCCTGTTTGGATGGATCAGTCAACACCATGTTTCTGCTATGTAAATTCTATGCAATGGGATATACTATCAATATTTCAAAGCTATTTAAATGCTATTTATACCATATATTTTTTCTATTCCAATGCTATGTAAAATCTGTCTAAACCCTATTTAAAAACTATTTTTGTCACATGCTTTCTCTATTTGAAAGCTACTGATTATCTATCTCATTCCTATTTAAAGGCTATTTATATTGTATGTTATCACTATGTCAATGCTATCCAATCACTGCCAAGCTGCATTTTGGCTTTGCAAAGCTTTATCTAAAAGCTATGTTAAAACTATTTCAAACATATGTAGATACTATTTAAAAGCTATGTCATTTCTTTGACATTGATCTCTTTGCAACTACATGTACATAGTTTTGAAATAGACTATGTAAAGGTTCCATTTGACTAGCAAAAACATAGCATTTCTTATCAAAAAAAATAGAAGGGGCATATAAATTACACAGAGTTTAAATAATACCATTGTATGGCACTGAGCATAGTTTTTAAATACTTATGACATACCCTTTGCATAGTACCATGACATAGCATTTACATAAGTTGTACATAGTGTCTGATTCTACAAGGGACATGTAGGTCAAAGAGAGACACTGATCGGGCTTAGCATAACGCCTTAGGCTCAGTCAAACATTAGTACAAATGTACTGCACTCTTCTACCACTTGAGTGGAAAAGATACATCGATGACTTATTCTCGCTGTGGAATGTTGACAAAATGGAGATAGAAGAGTCTATTGTCCTAGAAAACAGGCACTACCCCACCCAATTAAATTTACGGCTGAAATCTCAGACAAGGAAATAAACTTCCTAGATACTACTCTTTTTAAAGGCGAAAGATTTAACAAACAAGCAATCCTTGACATCAGCACACATTTTAAGCCCAGAGAAACTTTCCAATACACTCACTTCTCTTCCTGCCACCCACCAGGGGTTAGAAAAGGGTTTATCAAAGGTGAAGCCCTACGTCTTCTTAGAACAAACTCTTCAGCGAAATCTTTTGTTGAGAATATCACCTAATTCAAAACACGCCTCCGTGCGAGAGACTACCCCAACAGTCGAGTAGAAAGAATAAAGAATAACGTCCGAAGTCAAATGAAAGGAGGTCGGCACTTCAACAAAGAGAGACGGTGCGGAAAAAATTCTGCCTTTCGTAACAACGTACCACCCAGCTCTGCCTAATTTTAAGAACATCCTTATGAGAAAATGGCACTTAATTAAAAATCAACGATTACTAAGAGAAATTTTATAAACACATTAGCACGAGCATATGAGCTGCGTTTGGCCTGTCAACACTTTATTCTATACTTGGGATAGGTGCTTGTTCATTCATGTTGAAAGCCGGCTAAAAATCAGCCTTGAGAAAAAAGCCGTCAAATTCAGGCTGAAAGCTCTGATTTTATTTTGAACCCTGGTTTCCAGTTCCGCTTTTTTAAAAACTGGTTTTCCTGAAATGACAAAAAAACTGTGTGATTTCAAAATGGGTGTAATAAAGTGGTCATTGAACTGAGTGGAGTGCAATTTTGGTCTGAAATCACACACAATAAAAACACACACACAATAGAATCACACACAATAAAAAGTTCAAATTACTAGGGGTAACTTTGTGATCTAGTGGAGAAGAGGTATTTATCTAATCCTACAGAAAGAAAGAACTGGAGCAGTTTTTTTTGTACAACTGTGACCTGCTGATAAAACTGGAAATATTTTTATCTCATGGGATGAATTGCAATTGGCAAATCAACCTCCTGTTGGATTATCTCCATTGTGCAATGATTCAGAATAGCAGATGTATTGATGTTTCATTGTAATGCTTGAAATAATGCTGTTATTGTTTATCAGTTTGGTGAAAGAGACCCGCCCAGGGTTGACGGAGGACAGAAGGGCATTTGATAGGCAGCTGTATCCTAGCATGGACTATACTGGACTATACAAAGCTCTTGGAAAAATCGTTAATGTTGTTCCTGTTGTGGAGATTGGAGTTGAAGGTACAGTGTGCATGACATACACAAAAACTTGTGGAAAACTGTGCAATAATTAAAAGACAAATACCAAGCATGGTATGGGCTGTATGGTGTCTAAAAGGATAGTGAGTAGCAAAAAGGTGAGCAGCATGCACAGTCTGAAACAAGGCTTTAGCCAGAAGGGTGTCCAGGCATCCTGTGGGCCCCTACTTTTTGAAGAACCTCAAGGAAAATTCACTTAATCTATTATAATTTTATGGGAAAACATGCCTCCTAGACGCCCATTTTCAATGTCTGGCTAAAAGCCCGGTCTGAAATGAAGTTAAACTTTTCACTCAGTTATTGGAATATTAATCGAGATTTATACTGAAACAATTAGATTATTTTGCTCGCGATTTCTATGCGTGATAGTTGATTTGGGCTTTGCCCTCATTAACTAACACGTATTAGTATAAATCTACTAGCATTCTATCACTAATGCTGTTCTCTGATTGGCTACGCTACTCACTATCTATTCTGTTGTAGATAGTGAGTAGAGTGTTTTCCACGCGCGGTGTGACCTATTTATATCATTTTTCAATAAAAACATGTAGTGTCTACTGTTAAGTTTTGAACGTCTAGTAGATTTATAATAAAACAATTAGATTATTCGCTCTCGATTTCTATGCGTGATAGTTGATTCGGCCTTCGGACTCATCAACTATCACGCGATAGAAATCTCGAGCTCATAATCTAATTGTTAAATAGAAATCTTGAGCTTGTAATCTAATTGTTTAATATATAATAAATGTGGCACATCGAGTTCACTATTCACTCATTGAAGACTAAGGAAAGTACATGTATGCGCTTAAATAATAAGATGTTTTAGTGGGCAAACTAAAACAGGTGTAACATTTGTTACACCTGCACCTATTAATTTTTGTATTACTGGGATCATTAGGTAGTTTTACCCAAAGAAAAGGAAAACATCTTGCTTCCCAGAGACAAAAGTCTATAATGATAAACTGTCCCTGAAAATAAAAGTTAACATATGCTGCACATAACAGGGTTCGAAATAACGGCCGGTCAACGGACAATGTCCGGACTGATTGGAGAGTTGTCCGGTCAACCTTTCGTCTTGCCGGTCATGTTGTCCGGTCACATTCAATCGTATTGAAAATGAAATAAATTATATATTAAAATTTCCTTGCTCTTCAGTTGTTTCAATAATCATTATGTAGCGAGTCGCTGTGTATTGCGGAACTTTGATCTGAAATCCTGGGTGAAATGCAATTAGAACTGTTGTTTACAATTCACGCACTGAAACAGACATCGGGGTTCATGCACTTCTGGTCACAAAATTTACTTTTATTAGTTAATTTTCAAGTTTTGCATTTCTCCCTGCATATAAAGTAATTCCTCAGCCCAGAATAAATATAATCAAAGTATAATGCAAAGGAACTATACAAAAGTAAAACCAATAATTATTCCACTCTTTGCAAGTTTATCGACATGTTTATCTGTTGCGTGCGTAATATAAACATAAAGGGTTATACAATGACAAACATACGTGAACCTTAATGGTCAAACATTTTAACGTTTGCCAGCTATTATTGGCCTATAGAGTTAACACGAAATGAAAATCATTCAAACAACAACTGGTTCCGTTGTGATTGTCATCCGTTGTGGTTGGGGGGGGGGGGTACTGTAGATTTCAAGTGATGGAGAGGTGCAAAGGACTTTTTTGGGTTTGAAATTCACAAATTTTGAAAGAAATTTTGACAGGTATTTTTTAGTAGTCTGATTCTAGTAAGGATTTTGTTGGGGACTAAAACAATGGGAAGATTGGCAGTAATAAGCTGGCGGTAAAAAAAAGATTGTTACCGTAGTTAGTGTTGTGGAACGTTTATTGCAGGGGATTTTTTGGGGTTTAGCTTCAAACCTGAGGGATTTTTTTGCATTTTAATTTATGTCCCCATTTGTACCTCCCCATTACTTGAAATCTGGAGTAATTTCCCACCACCCCCCCCCTGCTGAGTAGCTAACCAACAAGCCAGGCAACTGACAGTGACATGCATGCTGCTATAACAGGAGTAATGTTCTTGTTACTGGAAGTTGACACACAGCAAGACAAGAATAATGACTAATTTTCCTGTTACTCCTGCACCTACATGTAATTTGGATAAAATAATTTTGTGGTGTTTTTTTTTCATCAGCATTTGCAGACAGTGTTCTGTCAATTATGGCATCACTGGTTCCATTTTTGAAGAAGGAGGATCTCAATGCGATGCCAATGGGTCTAGCAATGACGCTGTCCATATGGCCACAGCAAACTCACAACAGTGTGATCAAACTCCTCGCTGGTTACATTCTTCCAGTTTTGCTGGGTAAGTGATACGTTGTACATATTATTATGGAGGTGAAGTTCTCTGGGACCAAATGAACTGTTCTAACTTTGTACATGTAGGAAGGTGTGCATAATAACATTAAGGTGCCTATAAGGAAAGATTCAACTCTAATTTAATCATAGTCTAAGAGTGATAGTTAAGGCCGCGGGTGAGGAAAAAACGTCATCAGTATTCATTTATTTAAAGCGCATGCACGAAGTGCGACGAATGGTAGCGACATTGCGTGAAATACTCATGAATGGGCTCTTTAGTAAAACTTCCAGTTTCTGAATCAATAATTGCATGTGCGTTAAATCGCGTGCCACAGATGTCTTGCGACTTATAAGCATTTAAAAAGGTCGGCCGTTTTTTTTTACGTTCAAACGTTAACAGAAACTTTTTAGAAGTTTTCAAACAAAACAAAAACTAAACTAACACTCCTTATAGCTAACGTTGAGCTTCGAAAACACTTATATTCTTCAAACCAAATATTTGCGATCTCTAAATTGCAATGTATTGTTCTTTCTTGGACAGTGAACAAATTATAGCTGCTAGAATTTAATTTCAATAATTAGCATAATCTTACCTTAAACATTCGTGTTTATTCGGGAATCCTTCGGAAGCCCTAAAACCACCAATTTTGTGTCCAAGAATACAGCGCGGATATAGAATTTCCTGAGCTGACGCAACAGGCAGATAAACTAGGTGTATTGTAGATTGTCACAATAGAAGCAGTTTTTTCAAACAAGCTTTTTAACTAAATACTGAAGGCTTGACATTTAATCAAAGACGATTTTACTCATTTAAAAGCTCACAACTTTCAATGGAACTCGAAATCCTATATTCTGCTTCTGTTGTAACACAATAGAGGTTTTAACTAATCAATGAGTAGTAAAATCCAGAAGTGTTGTCTTCCCCACGAGGAGAAAATTTGGACATGGAGTCGCGTTTAATGAAATCTTAACTTTGGGAGCCCATAGCATCACAAAGAAGCGCAATCTATCAAACCAAAAACACCCTTGTTGCACTTCCACCGTTCTCCAAGCTCTCTGATAAGTTTCAACGGAATCGGCTCCCAAACCTTCAAGATTTAAAGCTTTTTAAAGTAAGACCTCCACCAAAATTTTGCCTTATAAATTTATTCATGAGCAGCTTGTCACCCGCGGCCTTAATGGTGTGACTGGGGGCACTTGCACAATGAATACCAATCACATATTGCCAAGTACAATACAGAATTTTAGCTTAATTCCAAGTTGAGATAACCAAGTTGGCTTGAACAACTGAAGTTGAGGTGGTTTGACTTTCTTTGTCTGCTCTATTGTTTGACTAGAACATTTAAGTTTGTTCGTGATTCTTTGAATACTTGATAATTATTCACAGGAATGGAGTTGAATGGTGGGGCATATTTACCAAGCTGCAAGGCAACAACTGAAGGGAAATAACCATCTTTCTTTGCTGACACTGAACTGAATATACAACACTAGTGAATAGCACCCCCCCCCAAATTATTTTGTTTCTGATACATGATGGGAAAAAATGGATCTGAGGCTAAGGCTGCTTGGCTTGGACATGAATTGCAGTTGCTATTCCTGAGTTTGAGCAGCCAAAAACACTGCATTAACTTGAATACGTGGTATACAGCAAAAGGTAGATAACTACCCCTGCCCTTGCCCCCCTCTCCCCAAAAAATTATCAGTAACATTGGGATGATTTTTGTCAAATTCTTAACCCTCTGAAAATTACAGCATTGAGGTATCAAGTACTTGTTATTGCTGTTTCACACTGTAATGTGTTGAAAGCTTTTTGATTTTCATCATTTCATTATATCACCACTATGTCTCTTGTATTCAAGGTGTCTTAGAGCCTGATAAGGGTGGGCTTTCCTATGCATCTCTCTCCTGCCCTGCCCTCATCATGTCCATATTACAGTATTGCCCTGACTGTAAGCAGCATGCACAGTTTGTGGAGACACTGATGCGGTATAAGAGTGATGTATGTCTGGATATACTTGCTGTGTTAGCTTATGGTCCACAGCCTGTGATCAACTCTGCTGGACAGGTTCTACTTCACTATTATCCTCTCAAAGATGTTGGTAAGTGTAACTCCCAGTTAAAACTGTTATTATGCAACTACATTTTGCAGTGCAAGTACAGTGTCAGAAAATGTGGGAACTATTAAAGTAATGCATAATTTTTGATAAACCTACTTTCCAAATAAAAACAGTAAATTTAAGGTTTAATTCGGAATCGTGCAGAAATCTAGCTGAACCGCTGAAACAGGGAGCTGGGAAAGCAGCAAGAAGGATGTTGTCTTGGTGCCATTCTACCCAGTTAGAGATGAGCTTCGCCCCGTAAATACAGGATATGTACTACATGCTCACTGATTCAAAGATTCCGTTTCAACTCCAGTTGTTAATTAACAAGTTGCTTAGATAAGAAAATTTCCTGTCCTCATTGTCTCTCTCTACCCAGGTGTCTTAAAATCATAGGGTGGGGTGGGGTGGGGGGCTGCAATCAACTAGCATCCCATCCAGGGGAGTGGGGAGCAGTAATGCTCCTGGTTGCTTCATGTTGCAGAAACCAGATCTAAAACCATAGTAGTTTAGCCTGTGAGAGCAGGCGCCTTTCCCAGCTTTGTTTTCACCCCAAAGGCATCTGCTCCCGCAGGCTACTAGCATTTGGGAGCAGTGAGAGGTAGCTGTACTGGCAGGCTTCATGCTATGGTAACTTTTCATTGATAAGGGACATGCTGTTATTGACATTTTAAGGTGGGGCTGATGACTGGCAGTTTGTATATGAACCATGGCATCCTCCCAACTGTCAAAACCTTGAATGCATAGTGCCTCACAAAAATACACCAACAAGTATCTGTCTGGATGCCTCATATGCTGCAGCACATTGCGCATCTTCACCTCCAGTGTTCATTTGTGAAAAATGTGCAGAGATGGCTGCAAGTGACATCCCTGAGGAAGCATTGATGGTGAAAATTATTCAGCCAATGGGAAAGATGCGCACAACATGTGAAACAAAGGAGTGCAAGGGACAAGGGAAACCATGTAGTGTGATGTGCTTTTCTTATGAATGTGTCAAAGATAACAGGTACAGTGAGTGTTTAAGTCTCCAGATAATAATATTTTATTCAATACATATCCATTTATTCATAAATAATTCATATTTACTCCTGACAACTAGTCTTCTTTCATTACACAATTAGCATCCTGAAAATTAATATTTTAAAGGAAGACAATTACTTAGGCCTAAATACTATCAATTAAAGGTTAAACCTAAATATTGCATATGATTGTTTAACCCAAAATACAATAATGTACAAATTTCCATATTCTGAGGGCTAAATGTCAGCCTAGGCGAATTGTCTAAGGGGTAATTTGACTCTGAGTTATACAGGGATTTTGAAAAGAGTTAGAGTAGGGGCTATGCAGCTGAATACGTTAAATTCTTACAGGAAAATTATCATTTTTAAAGTGTTGAGCCCATAGAAATCATAAACTTGATATCCCTGTGGGTTTTTAAAGCCAGTGGCTGTTTTGGAAATCCTGCAATGTCTTTCTCGTGAATAATCTCCTTTCTCTAGAATAATCACCCACAGGATGAATTGCAAATGAGCAATATTGCAGTTCTGCTCTTCTCTCCTTCCTTCAGTTTAGTTGCTTTAGTTTGTGACAATTTCGTGATTGGGGCATGTGCCAGGCACTGCATCTGTATTGAGACTGGGTACTTTGTGGCAACAGGTAGATCATACTCGCACAACAATTAACCAGATTTGGAATTCATCCACCCAAAAGGATGAATTCCACGTAAATTTGTAATGATCTTGATCATCTTAGCAAACTACTGTATTTAGCTTTTGTTCATGTCTCCACGATACCATTCATTGTTATGATTTTCAGACTCAGAGCATTGACAATGTGTCAGGAATGCCATGTACGTTATCACACTGGTGAAGGGGGATACAAGCATGTTACACAAAACTTGTTCCCTAACCCCTGGACCCTTGAAGGACCAGACCAAGCCTACCCCACTGAGGCAGTGATTCGTCTGCTAGGAGAAGCACAGCCTTGTCAGATCACAAGGAATGAAGCCATGGGGTGGGTCATTCAATTATGCCAAGACATTAATAATTATTGTAATGAACGTGGTTCCATATTACTGAGTAACGGCCCATTCATAGAAATAGCAGTCTACTGAAAGTGACGATGATATCAAATAAGTAAACTGCATTCATATGTCTTGAGAATTTGACTGAAAGAATGAATTTCGAGCCTTCGTGGGAAATGAAAGTGACCTAAACTGGATAGTGGTCAGAAGCTCTGACTACTAAGCTACATCCTAGATAGATTCGTGGTAAACTACATGTAATGTAGGTCATTTAATAGGTGAGGAATGTAGCTTGCAACATGTTACTAGGTGTAGACATTGGTTAGAACGTCCAGTTGGTATGTGGATGGTTATGAGTTGCAGGTGAATTTGACTCCTATCCTGACCATCCTATTCTTGAGATACAGCTTAGTTCCATTCAGTTTAACATGGGTTTAACATTTACCATCTTCTTAATCATGGCAATAGAATTTTTTTTTACCCTCCAACAGTAACAGCCTCAAACCCAACTTGACTATTTTTAAAACAGCCATAAATGCTGCATACCAAGGGTTCAAAAGAGGATAACTTGTTTCATAAATGTTGTTTGGACATGAAGTCACACATGTTCACTCTATTTAGCCACACAAAAACAAACCCATATGTGAAATTGAGCAAAATTGTCACTTACACCTTTTTCCACCGTGGCTTTCAATTAGACTGTGAAGCAGGGTTTTCTGTGAGCCAAGTTAGCTCTTAGTCAAAGAAAATAGTCCTGAATGAATGTCAAGTGGCCGAGTCGTCAGAGAGGCCGTTGACTGCAGACTGCCACACGTGTCTTCCCACCCGCTCTGTAGGTTGCGGCCGCTCTGGTTTCAGCCTTGTTGCTCTTGCCATGTAGTCTTTGTAAGAACACTTTTGGCTGTCCTTCTTTTGTTGGCCATGGTAAACTAAGGAGTCTAATAGTCTGATTGTTTTGAATACTAGTGATATAAATAAAATACTGATTACCACCAAAAAACAACTATTATTTTTAGATCGTGTTTACAGACGCACAAAAGAAACAAAATAAATTTTGCTTTCCTTGGAAATCGGGCGCGCGTTGCTTTCACTGTTGAGACAATCAGATTCTCGCACTCACAATAAAACGTGGTGAATGTCTGTTACTGAAGTTCATTTCATAGCATTAATTCTCTTCCTCATTGTTTTACCAGGCTAGTCCAAGGAAAGCTTGAGGATGATGACTTCGAGGATGACGTAGACAATGACATCAACAACCGCCGTATGTTGAGCAGATTTGGGGTCTGGCTTCTAGTTGGAGTCTGCAATGAGCCCTCAAGATGTGAATCAGCGGAGAGGCTTGGTCGATTGGTTTCCATGACACTGTCATGGATAGAGACAGTCTCAACACTAAGAAGAGACTATGTGGGCGAGTTGCTGAAACGGCTTACGAGTCAGTACGTCTGTCGCTGGCTCATACAAGTTCGAGACAGTAAGTTAGATGTACTGTGCGCATGTCTGTCACCTGATCCTCCTGGATACGTGAAGGTGGGAGGATGCTGGGACTCCATGTCGAGTAAAGTGCGGCAGCACATGGAGGGACTGCATCGCCTGTGCTGCCTAGTTCCTCATAATCTTATCACTCCTGAGGTGAGTACAAAATAATTGCAATAAGTTTCTGATAATATTTAACTCTACCCTCAAGAACACATTGTTTCAACAACACTGCTACTCGAGGTTTCTATTGGCTGGTCAGCCAATGGAAACTGATTTGATTTTCATTTGATTTTTGTTTCGTTTAAGTTTAATACATGTGTGCAATTATGCACGATAAATTACACGCTCTCAAAAACTAACCGCGTTTGCGAATTTCATTCATTGTGTCATAAACAAAGCTCCCCAAAGCTACATTTATTTATTTATTTATTTATTTATTTATTTATTTGTTTATTTATTTATTAACAGTATTTCAACAGAAATGCCCAGTTCAGCATACGCTGGTTTAAGTGGGGCGCTGTAAACTATCTAACATCATTCGATGTTTGTTTGTGTTGTTAGGTTTGGGATGTTATTATGCCGCAGTGGATGGAAGCAATCAAGGCGGATGTTCCTCCAGATGACTTAGGGAGATTCAAAGTATTGTTGACGTAAGTTGGTTGTTGGGATTCCTGAAGTTGACTGTAGGTGCAGTTGATGTTAACTAGTGGTTGCCAATAACCTTTATTGAAATGGTCAAATTAAGTTGCAAGTCGTTATCTATATTCAGGGGGCGGGTTAATTTCGACTAGACCACTATTAATTTATTCACATACTTTTGTGAAAATGTACGCAATGTAATCAGTATTGGAGTTTAACGTCCATCAAACCAACTGAAGTTCATTTGTACCCCTGAGTTGGTTACCTAAAACCTCTTCTCAAATAGTGGTTGAAAAGCCGACCTCCACCAAAGTATACAAGTGATTTCATTTATCTTATAAAAAGTGTCTCACTTTACAGCAAAAGATGTATGCTCATGCTGATTCTAAACTCTGTTTTTTTTTTCTAGGAAAGTCTTCGATCCTCTGTTGTCGCCACTCAAACTTTCACCAGAAACAACCTTAAGCTTCATAAGAAAATCACTGGAATCTCCCGTGCCTCGTCATCAGGTCGAGGCTCTCACTTGGCTGCAGGTAAACAAATGGTTTCAAAATAACCAACGGTCTCGACTGGCCTCTTGTTAGTCTGGTATAGCACAAGAAAAGAGGCTCTTACAAGAAATTTTACTCAAAACTCAGAATTTTTAAGGGATTGAAAAACGAACCACACCATCGGAAAGTATTATTGAAAGAATTTCACTCTTCGGGATTCTATCAGCAAAACTTAGAACCATATGGAATGATTCAAGGTTTCACTGAGGCGTAAACGGTTCAATCAATGCAAACTTACAGATACAAAAGTGAAACTTAGTACTAAAGGTCCTAAAGGTACAGAAAGGTGCTGTAAACGAAACGAACAAACAACGGTGTTTATTGCAAGTAGATTTTACTCAGTCTTTGTCATGATGTTGCATATACCGAGCTTATTAACACTTGAAAGTTTTCTCTTCTATCAATAAACAAGGCGAATTAGGATGAATGAGTAAACATGATCGTCGTAAATCTCCACCACTCTTCCTGTACATGTAGCTGTGGTTGAAGAATTCCATCGGTGCGTAGTAGCTCATTGGCTCGTCCTCCGTAGGTTTCTCTCTAAGTTTATGCTTCTGACAAATGTTATTCTCAGTACAGTTTACCTACTGGATGAGCTCAAAACTAAACACATTTTTATCTTACACAATAGGCACTTTAGATATTACAGCCGTTAGCTCAGTAACAACTTCGTTCCCAGGGTCTCTCTTCTTCCCGTCCCCTGGAGCGAGAGAGGGAGAGACCCTGGTCTGGTCTGGTTATGTGCGTCCCAAAATCTGGGATGTAGCAAATAAAAGATTCGTGGGAGGGGCCGATGAGTGTGACATTCGTCGCTACTTAGTCCAGGGGAGAGCAAAAAGTGTCGCAATCTCTCGCTCCAGGGGACGGGAAGAAGAGAGACCTTAGGAAAGAAGTTGCTTTAGCTAGCAATATGAAGGGAGGGCGTTAAAGCGTCCAACCGATGTGCGAATGGTCGTGGCTTCGACTTCCCTGAAAACAACTGAATACAACAACTCAAGTTATCTCCACTTGACATCCTTTGGCATCTTTCGTTTGTATCAGTACTAACTGTAACACCGTTTTTAACATTTTTACAGATTCTTTCTCAGCTGGATATTATCATCAAGCTTGACATGCTTCTCAGTATGTTCGTCAAAGTTGTTCAAAACTCGTCTGAATTCTCTGAAGGAGTCGCCACGATGTTCCCCTTCCCGATGTTCACTGTGCAGTCACCGCTGACTACGACTACAGACGGCTCGGTGATCGCAACACCGGTCAGCGGTGCAGTGTCAGCTGATCTGGGAGAACTGAGTTCAAACCTGTCTTGCTTCATTATGGAACTGGATTTGCTTGTAAAACAGGTAATTTACCGAGCTATAATCGTAAAAAAAGCCTTTAACTGTTAGCTCAAAGTAGTACCAAGGCGTAAATTTGATAAATTTTATAAAACGTCCTCTTGGAGAAAAAAATAGCAGCATTTGAAAGAGCTATTTAGGACTTTTCATTTGAAAGATCACACAAAGGCGTTCAGGGTTTCCACGCTTTCTCGCATATTAGGCTTTTCCTATAATTCATCATCTGAAGCACAGATCCATGCCTGAGGTAAATTGTCTTGCCTGAGGAAAATTACACACGTGCCCAGTATTTCGAAGATTTGAGTGGAGATTTGAGTGACGCGTCAACTGGAGTCGACAATTCAAAACGGCAAAGAAGATTTGCAAATTCGTTGGAAGATTATGAATTTGCATGGAAATTTCTCGAGTTTACATCCAACATTGAGAGATTTAGTTTAAAGTAAGGTGTAATTTTTTCATTCGAAATGACATGTAAATTTGGAGATTCCATTCCAATTTTGGGCGATGTCGCAGTTCTTACAAGGTCTTCTCTGATTTGCTGAGAAAACAATACACCAAGCAACAAAACAATGGACCCTAGCCCCGAAAACAATAGAGCTGCGTGATACCAAGGTCTAATGAAATTAGAGGTTGTTAAGAGCTGCGGGGCTACTCCCAATTTTGGATACTGTGGTGACCCGTGACGTAAATTCGGAGATCATAGCAAGGACTTGAACTACCGTCGTTTGGATTGAATGGAGCTTAACCCTTTAAGCCCCAGTATCAACATGCATATTCTCCTCACTGACCTCCACATATTTCTTATGGTACTAGTTGGGAGAATTTGCTTAAACATCAAGACATTTTGTCTAATTCTCGTGACCTGCATGTCTGATCAATTAGTGATATTGTAAGGAGAAATTAAATGCTTGTCACTCTTGTGGCTTAAAGGGTTAAATTGACCGCCACACCCTTGGTGGGGCTAAGGTGTGTTTCAACTCAGAAAGTTATTTTTTTTTTCCATTTTAGGTGAACGTACAGTTTACTCGTGAAAAATACACTCCTAGCAGCGCCGAGAAAGAAGACATCAAGAAACTTCTCAAGTGCATGCTCGACATTTCCTGGGCAGGCAAACATTGCGACCATTCCATCGTGTGTGAGATGTGTAACATGACGAGTATTTGGTTCAAACTGGCGCACATGTTACTGGAGAATGTGTTCCCTGATGGTGGCGCCTCGGGTGGAGATGATACTCTTGGTTCAGTGCCGCCTGGTGGGCTATTCAGATCCAGTTCAAGTAGTAAAGGTGTTTCTAATAGGAGTTTGTGTAAGTTTGTGAGAGCCAGATCTTTTAACCCTTAAAGCCCTAACAGTGACCAAAATGAAATTTCCTTTTACATTCTCACTATTTGTTCAAACATTCAAGTGGTGAGAATAAAGGAAGAGATCACCAGTGATGGCTTCCCTCTTGTCCGACCAATCAAATCAAAGAACTTAAGAGGAAATCTCGCGAGCGCGAACGTGAAACTGAACAGCTCCTCCTCTCACAGTTCTTTCATTTAACCCTTTATGTCCCAATAGTGACAAGCATCTGATTTCTCCCTACAGTATTACTACTTGATCAACCATACAGGTCATGAGAATAAAGAAAACTATCACCAATGATCAAATGTCTTAATTTTGGATCAAATTCTCCCAACTAGTAAGATAAGAAATATAAGGAGAATAGTGAGGAGAATATGGATGTTAATATTGGGGCTTAAAGGGATAATTGGCCAGTTGACACCGAAGCCACTAAGTTGTCATAAAGATGTCAAGGAAGTTGTCAAAAACTAATTAAAAAACTTTGCCCAAGTAGAAATTAACGAAACGATTTGCAGCACTGCAAAAATTTGCAAGCTCGCGTTGGTGAACTCCAAAAAGGCGACAAACTCTTGCTTTCCTTCTGGGAACCTCCAAAACATTAAGGTATTTCTGCTTAATTTCCAGTTTGATGGCGATTGTTATGGTGTTATCGTAACCTTTTTTGGTATTTACATATGGTATTTACAAAAAGCTTTCGTGAATTTCTTTGATAAACTGAAAAGTCATTGGACATTCTTCAGCGGACTCAATTTTCAGCAATTCACGTGAAAATCATGGTGAAGATTGCGAAAGGTTTGATCTGCTGAAAGTGAAACATTAAAAAATGTTCATAATTCAACACAAAAGATTTGGAAAGAGTGCCAGTAGAGACTAGTTCTGTTTCTCACCAGCAGTTTGCGAACATTTTTGTCTTGTGCTTTTCCCACTTTAGACTATGGACTGTGAGCGCTAGTTCGCAAACCTTAGTTTGCCATTCGTAGGTACCTTCATTTGTCAGGGAAACAAGTGTCTAAGTCCGAAGACTTAGAATTCCCTCTCCGTAACCCTGTCCTTTATATACCTTTTCGTTTGAAAACAGATCGTTGACCTCGTGTAGAGGGGGTGGGATGGTTCTTGACAAGACCGTTTTGATGGAAACAACCCAGAAATTTTCCTAGTATTAACCACATCAGGGCATTATGTGCCTTATGTCACTTCCGGGCGTCCATGGGAGTAACCATGATTTTCCTTTTTCATCGTCAGCCTCAAACAAAAGTCAAGTTGATACAATCGACGAAGAAGTGTTCAAAGAGACTCAGCAAGAGGTCTCTTCTGAAGTCACTGACAGTTGCCATGGTGACAATGACCCGGAACCTGAGAATGCACCTAGTGAAGCTGACGCACCCTCCGAGCTCAATGAGAATATCATGTCCTTCGCGGCCATGAGCAGTATGTCTGGAAGTATCGGCTCGTGGAGGAGTGGGACGGGTAGTGTCAGCTGGAGCGTAGTCTGTGATAACTTTCCTCAGCTGCATTTGCTGCTTGGATTTCTGAAGGTAATAGTAATGATAACTGAACCTCGTCCCCAGGGCCTTCCTCCTCCTTCAAAATGGCGGATCGGAGAAACCCCTGGCCAAGGCTGCTAAAATACTCCAAGAATCGTGGAGTATTTTTTTCACGTGACTCATGATGAAATGGCTTTTTCGGAGGTTGTTTTCAGAGTCTGGCGGCCCTGTTTGTTTTCTGCAATCTGAAACCTTTGTTCAAACGAAACGAGGACATTTCCTCGTGTTTACATGACAAAATTCTAACGAATTTTTGGAGCCATTTTAGCAGCCTTGGCCAGGGGTTTCTTCCATCCGCCATTTTGAACGAGAGGAAGGCCCTGGGGACGAGGTTGAATGATAACTAATACATTTACATAGCGCAAATAGACTATTTTGCAATTGTGAGATTAGCGACCTGGCCTATGAGTGGAAGTGAGGCTACAATTGTTTCATAGAAGCTTGACTGCTTTTCACATGTAAATCATGTTGTACTCAAGCTAGGAAGGTTCTGTTCATGATCATTTACTTATGAAAAGCAGGAAGGTCTGTAACAAAGGCAACTCCAGTCTCCCTGCCACTCAAAAGCCAGGGCAATAAGCTCACAACTGTAAAATAATTTATGTTCAAACACGCTTTGCAATTCAACAAGGAGGTGCCCACCAGTTTACAAGCCCACTAGTTTGGTAACAAGATATCGTTCCAGTTGCACCATTCCCTCCCCCCCCCCCCCCCCTCGCCGCAGATATAAACATACCAGATCTCCTAAAAGGCAATTTTAAAGTAGAGTTTCACCCAGTTGACTAAAATAACGGTTCACTACCACAATATCTTGTGTTTGCCTTATGGAGTTGAATAAGGCCAGGTCTTATACTGACCGCACTTTTTACAGTATTTGAAAAGTGAAAACACAGTGAAAACTCTATCAGTACAGTTCCGGCCATTAGTATTTATAACTGAGATTTTGTAACCATGCATCCACCCACCCATGCACCTGTGCATCCATTCACCCACTCATCCATAGTGCAATTAGCCTGCGTAGCAAGCGTTTCCGTAGGGCTTTTTGCAGGTTTGAAGCATTTTTCGGTTTTTGAACGCGCGAAAATTGGGGCGAGCGCAAAAAAGCCATCAGTGTTGCGCTCGCTCCAATTCTCGCACCGCCAAAAAGCGAAAAATGCCTCGAACGGGCGGAAAAACCCACGGAAACGCTTGCTACGCAGGCTATAGTGCAATTCGAATTAATCCACATCGACAGGGCACTCACGTGTTGTTGTATTTTGTTCCTCCTACAGGAGCTCCCTCGTCAAGAAGACCATAATGTACAGCTGAGTATGTTGAGGTGTTTGAAGGTGCTGGTCCTTCGTGGGGATTACCTGCGGGTTGCCATGGACGCTGACTCAGATTTCTTGGCTTATCTACAAGAGATTTTCTTTATTCCTAAGTAAGAAACGTTTACACTGTGTATGTACCATCGCGTTACTTTCAGTTTGTGCAACTTTTCTCCCTGAATATCTTTGCTTAGTGCAGCTTTCTTTTAAAGCTGAAAGGTGCATTGCATGTACTTCGATCCGTCCAAATAAAATCATGACAGATGTGGCCTGCATTCATTTACACAATTGTTACTACCGGTAATAACCTGTTTAAACCGGTGATGTTGTGTGTTTTTAACGCGTTGTTCCAGTTCATGCCCTCAGATAACTGTGTTTGTCTAGGCAGTTTTCGAATGGGAAAGTTAAGTTCGAGGTCGTTACTTCAGGGGAGGGGAGTTATTGTGTGTATAGGGGGGGGGTGTACCTTAGTTTTAGGTCTGTTCTGTCTTTCCTCTTTCTTTTACTCTCGGAACGTAACGATTTATGCTATAAGTTGCCTGTGGGGTATATTGGGTTGCACTACTTTCCCTATGCGGCCGTTTCACTGGCACCACTATAATGTCGTTTATACTTGAATAATATCTTTCTTCGCCAACTCAGTATCTGGGATCTGCTACAAGCCGAGCACTCAGAGATGTCTCAGCTGTGTGTCCAAATCCTTCTTCACTGCATCTGCTTACCTTACGGCGCCGAAAAACTCTGTGATGAGGTGGAAAACGCTTTCTCAGACGACGATTGGCGAGAAAGATCATCTGCTGTGGAAAAAGTCACTGTCATTGCACGGTTTCTGGAAAAAGAAAACATCAAATCAAACAGCATAGTTATGTCTGCCCTGGCACACTGTTTTACGTACTTAGTTGGAGCAGTGGAAGACGTTTGCACGCCTGTGCATTTAAGGTATCATCACTGGCTTCTGTGTTGATGGGTATCTTGTGTACAGCCATTATTTCTCCTCTGATTTTTCTTGAGGGGATGGCTGTTCACAGGCTAGTTCATAAGCAGTGCATTACGGTTTACCCTTTGGGCTTTCTTCTTAGTTTCATAAGCAACCCCTATCTTTTCTGAATCGTTTCTAGTCTAAATTTGGTGTAATTTCATTTGGAAGAGTAATTCAACCGTAGTTACGACAATATTGGCCGTTAGTTGTGACGAAGTTCTTTGAAATGCGTACTTCCGATGAAAACCAACTACGACTAGCAACAGGTATTTTCACGCAGGTATTTTCACATACTCTATATTATACGCACACAGAGAGAAATGTAGCAAGCGCCTGTCGTGCCCACACTTAGCACGTAAGCGTAGACTGCAAAACACTATTATTTTTCCTCTCGAGATATCAATGCGAAGATCTATGCCTGACACGCTATTGGAGGCACGAAGCGCCGATACTCGCGAACACACAAGGCTCCACTCTGCACTAGTAATTCTCGCGCTTCTTTCGTTCCTTTTTGGGCCGCCGCGTTTCGCCCAACGAACTCTCGATAGAATACTGACTGTTTTGCAGTCTACAGGCCTTGCATATAACAGGAAAAGAAAGAAAACAAGAACAATAACAACAACGTGGCACATACATGGGACATGACCCAGGAACACGTTGTAGCAATCAGTTCCCTTGTCGTGTGCTGATACGTTTTAACCCTTGCAAATGAGTTCTACGGTAATTTGGTCTCAGCGGCGCCGACCTGCGTGGCAGGTGCCAAAAGTAGAATGTAGCCTGCTTGCAGGCGGTTTGAGGGTGTTTTATCGCGGAAAAACCCCGGAAAACGCGGAGTTCGCGATCACCGGCGCCATCTTGGACACGCGCGAAAATCAGTCTGGGGCGAGTGACAAAGCGAGGGGAGGTGGCACTCGCCCCAGACCGATTTTCGCACGCGTCCAAGATGGCGCTGGTAATCGCGAACTCCGCGTTTTCCGGGGTTTTCCCCCGATAAAAACGCCCTCAAACCGCCTGCAAGCAGGCTAAAAGTAGCGTGAAGCGGAGAGTTGTGAGCGGCGGCGAAGCGGAGTCACGAGTGCGAAGACCTTTTCACTTCCGTTGTGTTCCGCGCTCGCGTCTCTCGCTTCCTTATTCCCCCTCCCCCTCTCCCCTTAGCAACTGCCACGCAGGCTATAATTTGAAACAAAGAAAGTTTAAGCCCACTCCGATTTTTTTTTGGGGGGGTGGGGGGGGAGTCGTCATTTTTGTCCTTTTCTGCGCCGGGAAACGTCTTCCGGCCATTTAAAGTATATTTAATTATTACTACCCCGGTTCTAACTGAAAAGAAAAGAAACTTTTTAAGCCCTTAGCTTTGGCTGTTGTGTTTATCTTATCAGCGTTCCATAGTATCAATTATTAATAATTGTGCTTTCTCCCTGCACCTTAGAGCCGTCTCCATGTTAGAAACCATCAAAGCGTCCTCACTGAGGGTCCTTTACAAGTGTATCGAGCACCAGTATGATGCTGTTCCTAAGGATCGTCTCCTGTTGATTCACACCTGCCGGATATTGCACCGGATACTCCCCCACCATACCCCCCTGTGTGGCAAGTTTTTCATCCGGCGCTTCAAACACTTACTGATAGAAAACGCGGACTTCGTATCGCTTGGAGGTGCCAAAGGACGCACTGGTTCGGCCGGTGCAGCCAACAGCAGCGAGGCGTCAGTAGATGGGGGAAGTGAATTGCCGAGAAAAATTGGTATGTAACAAGTTTTTCTTTGATCATGGTACTTTTTTCACGTTCAAAAGTAATCGCAAATGCAAAAGGAATTTAGCGAAGTATCGACAGCATTAAAGTAAAATACTGCTCAATAGGTCTGAGGTGAAAAGTCTCTCTTAAGGATTTATCCTTAAGAGAGTCAAGTCACAGACTTGAAAGTCAAAACAACTTTGAAGAGCAAGAACCACAGGAAAGTACTGCTCATTGGCTTTCACTCGAATTGTAAAACTTTGGTATTTCGAGCATAAACTCAAAAGTTTGAACCAAGTTATACAGCATAATGAACAGCACCACCGGAAAACTGCCAGTCTTGGTTTTTGAATGTAGACGAATAAAAATGCAACTGGTATACAGCTTTTCATGCCGTGTTGAGTAGCGGTGGAACAAAGAAACAAAGCAATCAAAAATGTAAAAAGAAAGAAAAAAGAACTTTTTGTGATATGACTTACTGATGTCTTTGCTTTTCTTCTTGTTCGTCCAGCCCCGGTTATCCGCTCTCAACCCAGCACCAGGTCTCTCACGGCTCGCACCAGCCTGGGTCAGCAACGTAAAACCTCTTCATCGTTTCGTTGTGGGTACTCATTTCGTTTTCCGGGTGAAAGAGTCACGTATAACAGACAGGTGTCCACTAGTTCGGAAGGTAACGTTGGTCATTTATTGGGAATTTTTTATCTATTTATTTGTACCCCATTTTCAGACCAAAATTGCTGAAAGCTATACCGTTTGTGGCCGCACATAGGTATGTAGTTTATACACTTAGCGGTGCAACTTTCAAAAGCTAGCAATTTAATACAGGCTGCTCAGGCTCCACATAGGCATTTTAATGCCGATTCGACAAAGATTCCTATACCAGGTGTTTGAAACTGATACATTATATCCTATCACAGGAAAGAACCTCTCAATAGATTTCGTTAGAAGGATTGCACTTACTGAGAATTCCATCTAAAGACTGAAAAACAGCAACCACCTTGTACGGCGTAATAAACAGCGCCACAGGAAAGTACTGCTCAAAAGCTTTCATTTGAATGGTCACACTTTAGGATTTCATCCACAGAATCGAAAGTTAGAACCACCTTGTACAGCAAAATAAACAGCACCACAGGAAAGTACTGCTCAATAGTTTACATTTGAATGATCTCACTTTAGGATTTCATCCACAGACTCAAAAGTTAGAGCCACCTTGTACAGCATAGTAAACAGCACCACAGGAAAGTACTGCTCAGTAGCTCTCACTTGAATGGTCACACTTTAGGACTTCATCCATAGACTCAAAAGTTAGAACCAACTTTCTTACCGTGTAACCTCACCAATTACTCGCTTTCTAAAGGTTGCATAGTCTTATACTCTAATCACTGTGAAACGAGTATAAAACATTTTGTAATTAATCTTCAATAAACACACCACACAGTTCTAGGGGCGAGCATCTCGTTTATTGATGTCCGTGAGCACACACAGGTTACAATTGCAAATCGGAACGCTAACAAGTATACAAATATACAGAAAACAGTACAGTAGGTTACACAAATTAAAAGCAAGTATAAAGAGATGCCTTCGAATGGTTTCTGCATAACTTACAATCTCTTAAATAACCAAACGAATCCCACAGGATTAATAAACAACTAAATCATTAACACAATCTTATGAATACATTCCTACATACTTCAGTTACATACCAAAACATTACAAAATACATTTATACTCTAATCACTGTGAAACGAGTATAAAACATTTTGTAATTAATCTTCAATAAACACACCACACAGTTCTAGGGGCGAGCATCTCGTTTATTGATGCTCGCGTTCGAAAAATAAAGAAAGAGAAAAGCTAATAATTAATGCTTAACAACCTAAACTACGAGAAACGGATAACAGAGAATCAAGTTTGTCTTTGACATAGCCGTCCTTAGCGCTGTCAGATTTCCATATGCCGTGACGCTTAAATAAGCGATCGCTGATACCGGCATTAGCAGCAGCAGATGCACCTCCAGCCCTAAGATTTTGTAAACAAAAAACAAAGGAAGAAAATAAACACATAAATACTCCAAAATGTGTGAAATGGTCGTGTGAAACGGCGGTGTGAATAGCTGCACACCAACAAAAGGCCAGTGCCTATATAGCATCATAGAAGGCCAGTGCCTTCTAGCCAAACCGATCACAGAGCTCCATCGAGCAAGAGAAAAAGCACCGGTGTGCTAAAATTCTCCGATCCAAAAATAGCATTCTTATTGGACCCATGTAAGAACACATCTTTGCCGTTCTCAACGAAGAGGTAATCGATAACAAATAAATTAAAGGACCCTTGAGAATCTACCAGAAGAGGCCAAAAAGGTGCGGATGGCCAATAAGGAATGACTAATATACCTTTGCATTTGCAAAGGCAAACATGGCGAATGACTCTGGTCACCAGTGTGACAGGAGGGACTAACCAGCAAAACTCGCCAGCCCAGCTGAAAGCAAATGAATCCACGCCTAGGCAATACGGATTGTAAAATCGAGAATAGAACCTAGGAACTTTGCAATTTTTGGAACTAGCGAAACAATCAACTGAGCACTGTCCCCAGTAGGACGTAAGTGCGTAAAAATAGCAATCCTTAACTTTCCAGTCGTCGCAATCAACGATTTTGCTAAGATAATCCGCTTTATCGTTGAGGGAACGAGGAATCCATTCGACGTCTAAGTCGATATTATAATCCCTGGTGACATAGAAAATATCCACAGATAATTTATGCAATTCTTCTTTCATGCTGCCCGAATCAACAATAATAGGGACTGCTTGATTATCAGTGAACCATTTAACAGAACTATTAGACAAACGTAGTGCGAAACTTTGGAGGGCAAAATAAACACAATGAAGTTCCCTCCAAGTGGAGCTTTGACTCATTTCCAGTGGGTCCCAGTTCTTGTGTGCAACTGGAAAATCATCCATAGATAAATAGGCGGCACAGCCCAGAGAGCTAGCGTCTGAATACGCAATCCGAGTAACTGGGCGAACATCCTCTGAAAGGGGTCTAGAATTAAGACGAAGTAAATTTTCCCGCCAGAAAATTAATTCCTTGCGAGATGGCAAATCCAAAATAACAGACGACTCCCACCCTGCTCTGCAATCCAAGGCCCTGTGCAAGTTTTTGGTCATAAGCTTACAAAGATTACCAATAACAAGCATATTAGAAATAATACTGCCTGTGACAGAAGCTAATTGCCTAGCGGGCATAGTGGTGTGGGAAAGTGCGTCATCTATTGATGTAAAGAGCCTGTCAATTTTGTCACTGGGGATCGAGAGCGATTTCTTCTTAAGATCCCAAAAATAACCCAACCATCTAAGGCACTGCACCGGGGACCAAACACTCTTAAGCATATTGGGAACAAACCCGGCACGAGACAAATCTGACTTAACGGCTAAGGCCTCCAAACGACAACACGCGAATGTTGGGCATACCCCCAAGCCATCATCTAAGTAAACGACTATCCTGTACGCCTGGCTGCGCCAATATTTAACTAGAGGCCTCATAACTTTAGTAAAGATATAAAGTCCAGTAGATAATCCAAATGGCAAAACAGTGAACTTAAAATATCTGGTTACCCCACTGAATGACCAAGAAAACCCCAAAAAGTCTTGGTCGGGAGGAAAGATATCAATATGGTGATATCCCGATTTAATGTCAAATGAATAGAACCAATTTTGGGAGTGGTCAATAAATGAATTGAGCATGGTTTTAGCGTCTTCAAACTTAATTGTGAATTTTTTAACAAAAGAATTAGGATACCTGAGGTCTAATATTAGCCTCTTCTTGCCGTTAGACTGAATGGAAACAGACAAAGGGTTAATTACTGAAGGTGGAGACGAGCATTCCACAACAGAACCAACAGCTAAAAGATCAGTAATTGCTTTGTGAACAAAATCCGCATGCTGCAAGGAAGACTTATTATTACCGAAGGTGGCAGGAGCAGGTGTAAAATAAAAAGGAATTTTGTAGCCTTCCAAAATGGTTTGGCGAATAAACCAAGAAGCGCCTATATACTCCCAGAAACTAATATTACGCCTTAATCTACCTTTAACGGCAATGCTCTGCACGTCCTCTTGATAATCCGGACAAATTTCCGGAGAATCATGAAAATTAGGATCGCTAGTCGATTGGTAGAAAAAGTCAACTGGGTCACAATCGCCTAGAGAATTCACTGGAGATACAGGTAAAGGATACTCATCTTGTCCCAATCGTTTTAAGGCAGCATCGTATTTGTCCCTGGACCCATCACCCGTTTGTTGGTTTGGTGCTCGGTGGGTTTCGAGTGAGGTTGTTGCGACTGGGACAAACTGAGGAATTTGCCCAATGTCCGCGTTGGCCGCAGCTGAAACATTTGTCAGCGGGAACTGGTTGTCTTGCACGAAAGGACTGATGGCGAAAGGGCTGTTGAAGATTGAAAGAATGCTGAGCAAGAGCAGCCGAGAAAGAAGTTTGGGTTTCCGTTGCTGACTCACGCTGCGGAGCTCTGGGACGGGCAGGTTGAAATTTTCTTTTCTTTTCACGAATCTTCGACAGCGCCCTCTTCTCGGCTGAACGGAGCTTTTTCTCGTCTTCTGAATCGTCGGCGAGTTCGTCGGACTCATATTCCTCAACAGCAGTCCAACCTGCGGGGCTCTTGTCGGCGAAACGCACAAGTTTGTTGCGCTTATCGATGAGCTTCTTTGCTTCTTCGAGATCGGAAGTTGCAGAAGAGACTTTCCCTGCGCGAAGGTTCTTAGAGGCCGTCTCGATTTGGTCGAGGACGTTGAGATTAAACTCGAACTGTACTCTGTTACCTTTATAATTAAAGGTATTCGAAGCTTTCGTCTCAGTTTTCAGCTTCTTTAGCTGGCTCTGTGTAAGGTTGTCTTTCTCTTCAAGTTCGCGCTTGAAAGAAGTGAACTTCTGATCAAGCTTAGAGTCTAACAGTTGTGAAAATAACCGAAGGGTTTCGGCATTAGACAAGGAATCCTCATGTTCAGGAGGCGTAGTACTTTGGGAATCACGAGGAATATCGTGCTGTTCGGAATCGGACATCACTAAAAGCAAGTATAAAGAGATGCCTTCGAATGGTTTCTGCATAACTTACAATCTCTTAAATAACCAAACGAATCCCACAGGATTAATAAACAACTAAATCATTAACACAATCTTATGAATACATTCCTACATACTTCAGTTACATACCAAAACATTACAAAATACATTTCTTAACACCAATTCGACATTTTAAAACTAATACATTATCTCCCCTCTATGATCACTGTAAGTTTGCTTTTTTCAGGCAAAAAGTCATCTAGCGGAAGCCGTCAACGCCGTACAGGCGGCTTCACAAACCAGGCAGCCTCCATCGACATCTCAGATCGCATGTTTCTAGGAGGCCGCATCCAGTCCAATCTACCTACCGTCCAAGAAGAAGACCATGAAAGCTACCGCCACTCCGTAGCCTCCACCGACTCCTCCTTCAGTCAGGTGTTAACCGGGGGGCAGGAGGGAGGCAGCTTGGAAGCTGAAGCTACCCATCAGTTAGTCACACTGGTTATGGACTTCCTGAGCTACCCGGGAGCAGAGAAGGGAGCGGAGAATTCGAGTTTTGTGAAGACGGAGAGTTATGAGGTGGTGCAGATGAGTCATTACCTCGGAGTACTCATGGGTTATGATATTAAAGTTGGGGAATTTACTGGAAATCCTCGTAGATTAAGGTACGTATTCGTTTTTACGACGTTGTCCAAAGTAAAGCTCCCTTATTTAACTATGGTGGTGCATGAAAGGGAAAACCACCGCTACCCGTCTACTCTGTGGTCACTGTTTGCTATTCTGCAGAAATACGCACTTATCAACTCCAGTATGATTATAAACCATTCCTGAACTTGCATTTCATGGACAGGTTGTTCCCAGTCTTCCACGCGTACATGGCCGGGATTGTCCAAGTCCTGGATCAGAATCAAGAGTGGGGCAGTGAGCTGCTCAACCTCACACTACAACTGCTGCTATTCTGCGCGGCTCCCAAGGCACAGAAGCGAACCGATACCCCTCAGTTCTCACTGGTGAGAATACCGCCATACATGAGACAGACTTGGCTCATGGCCTTCCTCATAATACTCTACAAGGTAATAACGTGGAGACGTTTTTTCGTTGATTTAAGCACCTTCATTTCGTACCACGTTTGCCATATTTTACGTTGTTGCAAACATGGTAATAAATTTAGTGTTAATGTGGCAATCCAGAGTCTACGTATTGCGTGTAGACTTTGGTGTCCTAAGTGGTATCAATCTCGTACCCAGTGTCCTCAGGCTTCTTGGTCAGCGGGTGGTCGCCTGGAAAGGCTTATCCGCTGACCCAGAAGTCCGCGGACTCTAAGAATGAGATTGGAAGTGCAGTCGAGTCCTTATAACTCAAACCGGTTGTTCAAGTCAAGCGCAGTAAAAGCTGTAAAAAGGAGAACCTTGGTCGACGCGTAATCGTTCGTTAGTGTTACAGGGTAAAAGCTAACACTCTTACAATAATTTGGATTTTTCAACTGAGTTAATAAGGTGAGTTGGCCACCGTAAATTAACACTCTTACGACTGGATTCCTGATCGAACTGGAATTTGAAAATGTTGTTGCACTGAATGAAATGTGGAGACGGGAGTCTTATTTTTAGCTTTCAATAGATTTTTAATTCCTAAGAATTTTTCCTTGTAGTACCCTTTTCACGCGGATGCTCACAAACGAGACACAAAGAACCTCATACATGTAGTGGTCAACACTCTCGAAGCCCAGGATCACATCTGTAAGCGACCCAAAGAAGGTTTACCGAAACGTGGTAGTGTGGCGTCCCTATTTGGGGACTCTTTTACACTGGGACCAGGAGAAGCAGGCACTCGATCAGGTAACACATTTTAGCGGTAAAATATTACCACTGCTCAATATCTTTTATTTGCAAATGATCACTTAACATTTTGACCCGAAAAGTCAAAAGTTAGAATCACTCTGTAAAGCATATTAAACAGAACCATAGCAATTCATTGCTCAAAAGCCTCATTTAAATTGTTTTCAATCACAGACTCAAAGTTAGAATCATCTTGTACAACATAATAAACACTGTAGTACTGAACGAAAGTACTACTCAGAAGCTTTCATTTGAATGGTTACACTTTGGAATCTCTTGTTATAAGTCTGTAAAATCCTATATAATAGACTTTAGCAGTAGCTTATTACCCTGACTGACTTATATCCAAGTTAATGTATGTATCTTTCATTGTCCTAATGAATTCAGCATTGCTCTATTCATCAATAATTAAATTAGTAAGCTGATTTACTTGTTTACTTTGTTCGATTTTTCTTAGAAACGCCAGGTAGCCCTACCTTCCGTCGTCATAACACCGACAGACAGTTGTCTTTACCAGTCGCTAACAAGCGTGATGAAGACGACAAAACCAAAAGGTTTCCAGAAAGACAAATCTCGTCTCCTTCAGCATTCAGCACTGGCATTAAAGCAAAGGAGACAATTGAAGAGGAAAAGGAAAAAGACGAAAAAGAATCGCAGACGAACGATGATCTCCGACCGCTCTCCGATGTTCAACTTGCTGACTCCGGTGGCGTGAGCTCTTCAGAGCGACTTCTACCCTCCAGTACACCGATCCAGGACCTGCCGGCCTTTGCAAGGCGAGTGGTCCCGAGTACTATCCGCGAGGATGATAAAGATGTAGAGAACAAGATTCGCTCAGAGGGACAGGCTGGGACAGAGAGCAAGGGACGGAGAGGTAGGGCAGAAAAAAATTCAGTCATCTTGTATTTGTTTATTCATATTGGCAAAATTGTGATTTCACATAGCAAAGCTTCACAAACAGTTTGGTGGCCAGCTCGGAATTGACTGATTTAAACTGCATTAAAAGAAAGTTATATTTTAAATATGGTGAGCTGAAGGCATGAAATGAGGGGAAAAACGTTTGAAAATTGAATTAAGTTGCGTAAAGTTCAAGATAGTTATTTTAACCATAACAAATCATACATTTGGATTGTTAAGGTTACATGAAAAATATAACAAAGTTTTATCATAACTTAAAGAAAATAACTAGTATAGCTTTAAACTTTTAAATATATAATTAATATTTTTTTATGAAAACATTTTGCTTCAAAATATTCTAATATTTTCACTGTTTTTTCAGCTCGTCCTTTGTCTTGGCGTGTACGAAGGACACGTCATAAACATCCTTTTTTCAGCTTTTCATTTCGTTCTAAATATATTAAGATTTTTAATAAACATTTTGCTTTAAAATGTTCTAATATTTTCACTGTTTTTTCAGCTCGTCCTTTGTCGTGGCGTGTACGCAGCACCCGTAATAAACATCCTTTTTTCAGCTTTTCATTTCGTTCTAAGAAACCACCGCGGTTAACCGGTTAGTATAAACAAAGATACCCTTCAACACTGCAATCTTAACATAAACTTCAATTACAAAGAGACAAAATGGCTGCCCATTTCAACGATATAATAGACAGTATAAAGTTAGGCTACTTAAATAATGGTAAAAATGGGCTTTTGTGAGTAGCTTAATCTTGTAGAAAAACCCGCATGTAGCGGTTAGTTATTCCATCTGGTTCGGTTCAACTATTCGGAACCGTTGGATACGGGTTATAGGATCTGTCTAAAATGTGCTATAGATTTTTGCCGTCTTGGCCTGAAGAAAGGGGGGGGGGGAAGTAGATTTTTGGGGTTCCGTCAGAGATGGATTACGGAAACAACCTGTTTTGGCCTGCAATAGGGTTAGGGTCCCATCCCTCCTAACACACCCTCCCTACTGGATAAAGTTATCCGCTCTTTGAAACCTCTGGGGCTCAGTGGATGAAAACGATTTCAGGCTAATCCGAATCACCGTGCTTCGGTACTTTTCAAGGCCATATTATGATTGGTTAAGAAGAAGCCAAAACATCACAATTTTGACAACGTCAGCAAATCCAAATTTGTGTAGATGTGTTGTTTTTTGCCATTTAAAGTTCCTTGAGCTTGTCTCGCAGTCGCCGGCTTTGTGAGGGAGGATTGGGTGAGAAAACCAAAAGGACCTAGGAGGATAGAATATTAGAAACAATGAAATAAAATGACAAAATAAAGTACACTTATATATTGAGTGACATAATTACTGCTTAGCTTAGGTGATAAGCTTGATGGCTCCAAGCTTACATTGCGATCCTGAGTCACAAACTGAACATAAACATTTACACTTAACTTAAACATTTCGACATAAACATTTACAAATCTGTACTTTATGTGTGATTAGAGGTCGTTAACCGACATCGGTCAGTAAATGCTGTAAACACCAGTCCTTTTGATATATTTTGAGCTGACATAAGGTACAGCTGCCATTTTCACCGTTAGCCCTTCGTCAGAGGAAATGAAGAAAGGGTAACGCTCGAAACTTGCCATTTTTGAAACTCATTAGGTTGCTTTTTTACATTATACCAACTCAAATGATGTCAGATTGAAGCGTTTCACTCCACCACAGTTTCTTTCAGAAGCTAATTCCTTTAACAGTAAAATTAAAGCTTTCCCGGATTTAGTCAGTGATTGAAGGGAGGTTCCTGCTGTATCAGGCCTGTACTGATACCTCCCGGGGTGGGGACGGTTCTTACGGGGAGGGTTCTGCCCCGAGATTCAAACCTTTACCCTTTAATGTACTAATATTTATTGAAATTGAACCCGCTCCGTATACGTATACCCAGAACAAAACTTTCATCAAAATAAGCCAAAAACGGAAGATCATAGGGAGCTTTCAGTCCCTCAAAGGCTCCAAGCTTTCGTATATTCTTGTGTTATGATTTTTATCAAAATTTTGCGTTTCTTTTAAGTACTTAGACTCAGCTGCTGCAATAAGTTAAGGTGTATTTCGGCGACCCATGCGTACCCTTTCGTATTCTGCAAACCCAAAAAAGGCACCCTTTTCGCGCAGAGCCACCCTGTTTAGCCCGCTATAGGGAGTACTCTTCCAGGGGCTGAGACAACTCTTTTTCTTAAACTGACTTCCTGTCACCTTTCTTTGGTTGTAAATTTCTAGTCTCCGTAGATTCGACGACCAGCCGAGACACGCGAGAGAGCATATCAGGCAGCGTAGAAGGCTCTCTTTCTGTTAATGAGCATCGAAGGGGCTCAAAATCCAAACTGGTCCACGGCCTCTCTACACGGTCTTTTGACAGGACCCTAGACGGGAACACTGATAGGGACCCCGTTGAAGGGGACCTTGATCTCGACTGGTGCCCCGATTGCGGGACCTCGCTGGAGCAGTTTGATGAGGAAACCCTTAATTTGTGCGTTGTGGCGCTCTCCACTTTTGTCCATCAAAGCCCCTCCATGGCAATGCCTTTCGTGCTTCGAATGCTAGAGTGTGTTGCGAGGTAAGTCTGAAGGCGATCTGCATTATTCGTTGGATTATTTTCGGAAATCGTGGGATTATTCGGGTAACATTCAAATTGTCTTCAAAGTCTTTGGTAATCCTTGGATTAAGTTTTGTAATCGTTTATTTAGTTTCCATGATCTTTGGGTAACTTCAATTACATTTTAATTGACTTCCGTTTCGTTAAAACTTATTAGTCCCCAGTATGACAGGCTTAAAAATTTCACAATTTAGGCTCTTTCTCGGTGTGAAGGTTCAATGGTGATTTTCTTAACGCCAAGAAACACGCCGAATTAGGAAGCGTCAAGGTTAAAACGAACGGGAATACCTTCAACTCGTTCTGGCTTTAATGCGGCTTTTGTTTTTTTGTTTTTTTGCAAAAGCTTAGGATACTTTTGAAGTTTATTGGTTTTATACTCATGAGCTAATTTCGTTCCTTCAAGTTTCTTCATTGTGATTGTTTATTTTGGATTCCGTAGGAAATGCGTGCATCCCCTGTTTGCTTGGCAAGAAAAGAGGTAGGACGCATAGATTGTGATGCAAGCGTTTTTGTTCCCCTTTTGTCTGATCGTCTGCTTTGAGCCCAAAGCAGCCGTCTTAGATATCAGTATTGCAAGCGAGGGGGGAGGGGGGAGGGAGGGGGAAGGGAGGGGTGTTGGGTATGTCAATTTTTTTCCAGTGAAATTTCCTTACAGTGTGTTGCTTTCTTTTGCTGTTTACAGTAATATTCTTATTCCTGGTTCAACAAAAGAAGTTTCTAAACAGTTTCTAAGATGCGTCCTCATCAAGCTTGCACCTAACGGCATTTTCTCTGAGCTGTTTCGGAGCGCTTTGAAAGGTAAAATTAAAATTTAATACGGTAGTGTAGTTTATAGACAGATTAAAACGTGCGTTTTAATTGGTCAAGGGGAGCGGTTTGTTGTTAAAGTACAGACGCACGAATGACGTATTGAGCCGCAAAGTTCTGCGCGCGCTTATCATCATCACTACGAAGATTTTTAAAAACATATCTAAGGGCCTGGCTAAACTAGGAAACATTGTTGCGGAAACATTGCTGCGGACGCAAATGTGTCCCAGTTTAGCCGTGCGAGAAAAACATATGTTGCGGACGCAAATTTTGCGTCTTGGAAGCCAGGTAATGTTTCTGAATCAAGTCAAAAACATTTTTGCTCCACAGACGCAAATTTTTGCTTCCGAAACGTATGTTTCCCAGTTTAGCCACCCAAGGAAACATGTAAGGAAACAGTGTTTCCGCAACAATGTTTCCTAGTTTAGCCAGGCCCTAATTTTGTGCGGGATAACCGATATCATAACATGATCTGTAGAGGATATTACACGGCGGCGCGAAGATATGAAGTTTTATTTTCGAGTGGTAAAAACAATATTTTACGAACGAGCGCAACGAGTGAGTAATATATTGTTTATTACCACGGGAAAATAAAATTCATATCTTCAAGCCGCCGTTTAATTTTGTTTTTATTATATAGACAAGAGCATTTTGGCACAAACAACAGAGTAAAAGCCGGAAATGACGTCATCGATATCCCTACTAGTGTGGTAAATATGCCACTCGAGTCCCGGATGTAGTTTCGTATAATCTTAAAGTGTGGTCTATTTTCCACTAAAACACTCTTGTCTACATAATAGATATTTTTGTGGCGCGTTGTTGATAGAATAAACGAGGTTCCACAGCGCTAAATACTTTCACTTTCTGCCTGTCCGATCTACTGTCTCAAGGAATCATGGTGTCTTCATTTTGTTACAACAATACTGAGTAGTCCTCAACACTCGATACAGAGTTTTCAAAGTGAAATCGTCACGAATTACCATCTGCTCCTGTCTAATCTCGTAGCTCAGTGGGTAGAGCATCGATGATCAAAATCGGGGGTCGTGGCCTCGTGACCCACCGAGGTCCAAAATGTTCTATACCTCGTGTGCAATACAATACATATTCTTACTTAGGAAATACTTATTAGGAAATTAACGGGTTCTTTTCGGCAGATAACCCTTTAAGCCCTAACAGTGACGACAATGAAATTTCTCAGTCTTCACATCATCACTACTTGTTCAATCATTCAAGTTATGAGAATAAAGAAGGTGATCACCAACGATAAGATGTTTTGATATTTAGACAAATTCTCCTTACTAGTTCCACAAGGAATGTATGGAGAACAGTAAGGAGAATATGCATTTTTATATCAGGGCTTAAAGGGTTGAATTACACTGCAGAGTTAATTCTCTGATTTCTCAGGTATCTTTAGTTTTTTTGAGAAGTGTTCAGTTTCCTGTAGTTAGTGAGAGACGTCATTTCTTTTCTTTGCAGATGACACTCTTCTACAAGCTCTTGCTATCTCGTTGAATGATTTTCCGTCCTTTGATCAGATGTCCCCGATAGCCTACTTACTCGAGGTAGGTTAGCCTCCATTGCCTCGCCCTCCTTTGGCCGTAAGGGACCACGCTGGCCATTCCTATTTCGCTTTAAGAATAACCAAGAGATTATGATTTGGAATAGCATAGTGCACGGAATTCTGCCAATTCCGAGTAAGCCAAAGACTTTCCCAAAAGAGCACAGTTATTTCAGGTCCTAGTGAATCAAAACATCTCAGTCCCAAAAGAGCGAAACTCGGTCTCTTCCGAGTTAGAGAGGGGAGAGGTTAGGGGGCTGAAGGGCGCGGGGAGGGCATTCCTAGTATTCGGAAAATGGAATGCCCTGAAAAGCTACTACTTTGTTTTTTTTCCAAACACCGAAAAACGTTCAAAAGGCTTTTCAAGGTGTTGTGACTTGGGAATTTGCGGAACAAGTCCCAGTGAAACGCATCCTAACATGTTTTTCTTCGAGCAGACTGATAGGGACAGCAAAGAAAATTATCGTAACCCATTAAATGGTATCTAAAGAATAAAGAATATTTGGAGTTTGACGTTTTCATTTCTTCCTTCTGTTTCAGGATGTTCTAGGATCCAGGACTCTGAATGACCGCGTGCTGGCGTCGCTTAGCAACATGGACACATATCTTCAGTTTGCCTCGCGTGAGCCCACGAGCGCTTGGGAGAGTCAGTTGTCTCATTTTGAAGCATTCTTTAGGAAGCTTCCTTCCGTGCTGCCGGAGAATGTAAGCTTGTTATAAGGCACAATGATTGCTACAGTGAATACAGGAGTTGTTGTGTCTTTAGAAAGAGACAAGAAATCACTCTGGTCAAGTAATCGCTTTGGCCTATCAAATACAGAGGCAAACAACCCAATGAACTTGTCCAAACTCGAAGCAAATACTAGCCTGCGTGCAGACGTCTCCTTCAATCCAGTTACAATAAGACCCAAAATCAATTGTAACGATGACATCTGAGCAAATCACGTTCGCGTATTCGCAACATGCCACGATGATGGTCTACTAATGATATTTTTATTTTAATGTTTTTTTCAGTGCGACCTTACACCCGCTATTCGCATTATGTCTGCGATTCTCAATGCAGCTAATTCGTCTTTTAAGGTAAGAAAAGAAAACTGAGAATGAATTAAAAACAAAAACAAAAATAGAAATTGAATAAATTTTTAAGCTGTTTTGTGTGGTTTTGTTGATGCACTTTCAGTCCTTATGTCCAGTTTGTGACTCCAATGAAATTGAAGATGAAATTCACTTCCTCTGCTGTTGCCCGAAATATTTCAAACTTAGAAATGAATTTTTCGCTCAAATACAAAGTCATCTCCATAATTTTCAGCAGCTATCTTACTTGGACCTGGTGATTAAACTGATGAACTCCGAAAATATTTATCTTAATTTATGACTGACGAATTATATTTCATTATTGAATAATTTGCGTGACAGTATCCTGTCATCTAAGAATGATGTCACTTGATTATCTGTTGTTAATATCATAATAATTATTTCTTTTTCTTTTTGTTCTTGTTTTTACGTACCTTTTAAAATACTGTAAATAATTATAGTCATGCAAATAAAGGTTATTGTTGTTGTTGATTTTGTTTCAGGTGTTGTTACCTTCTTTCGCCCAAGTAATCAGTTATGCTATCAACAAATGTTCATTCCAACTCCAGGAGCTGTTAGAACTCTGTATCAGATGCACTGAGACTTTTCCAAAGGTTTGTTGATTTAAATTGCAGTTAATTGGGTGATACGATTGGATAAGATGCTTCTTAGGTAACCTGCTAGCAGTAATAATGATAAGAACTTTATTTATCCAGGGGTGCTTTCGCTGTTCTTCCCTGAGGCCCTCCCTCAAGTGATGCGAGTAGTTATTTTTCTTCAAGGATAGCAGAGGCGTGCGGGAGAGCGCGAAGAATCGGGAATGGTGCGATCCGGCCGCGAGCCACGATAACGAGGGCGACATCCCGTCATTGCCGCTTGCTGCTCAGATCCCACCATTAAACGACCACTGGCTGTCTAGGTTTTGGTTAAGAGAAAAGTGAAGGACATTGATTTTCTTCACAGCGGTCAAACGCACGACGCGTGCGCAGTTCCCGCCATAATTTTTCAAAGGAAAATAGAGACAAATGTCGAAAGTTTCACTTTAACTCAAAACTTAACGCCTTTTTTTGAAAACCTAAGCTTTGTACGTTAAGTATGTGTTCAAAGTGAAGTTACTGTCATGCACCAGTCTTTTGCCGGCGTGAAATTCGGTTTGCCGGGACATGTTATGCATCGTTCTCATACGAACTTCGCGCTCGTAAAGGTTTGAACTAATTCAAACTTCAGGGCTCCGAAAGACCGGAGGTGATGAAACTTTTTGCGTTTGACCGCTGTGAATTGATTTTCACCCTTTCTTACCTTAAACACTTTCTAGAAAAAAGTCGGGTCCTTCTCTCACGTGCTTTTGACTCGCAGATTGTGTATGACATATAAAACTATATCACCCAAACAATATAGTTTAGTAATTCTAACAAAACCATAAGAAAGGATCTTCTTTGCTTTTAGAGAGTATAGTCAATGTAGTCAATGCGAACAAATGTTTCTGTGTGCCTTAATCTTGCAGGAGCGTAACAAACTGTTTTTGACCCGAGCTGTTGTTCTGGAGCTTGTTCATGCCGTCAAGTTCCGTTCTTCCCTTCCTGATGCTAATCTTCAGTCTCTTTTACAGGTTATTGGTTGTGTGCTTTCGTTTGAAAAATAGTCATTATTTAGATCAACTTAGAAAGATGTGATATTTAGTGTTTCACGAGCGTGGGACAAACGAAGAATCTGAGTCCCCGACGAGAGTCGAACCCATGACCTCCCGTACACCGCTCAAACCACTGAGTTACTTGGAGACTCGTGGAAAACATAGATCATATTTACTAGGTTTGTAGTGACACGCGTCCTGTATACTGCTAGTATCAGTTATGTCGAAAGTACAGTGTAGGATGATTAATAAAGAAAGATGGTAAATTTTAAGCTCGGATAAGAAATAAGAAAAGATGGAATGTTCAACATGTCGCGAGCGTGGGACAAAGAAAAAATCTGAGTCCCCGACGGGAAACGAACCCATGACCTTCCGTACACCGGTCAGACGCTTTAATTACTGAGCTACTGGGAGACGCGTCTTGCATACTCCTAGCAGAATACCTTTACCTCACTTGCTTATCCGTAGCTGTTGAATATTAACCTTTTTTAACGTCGTCCTACTTTTCCCTGTTTTCAGTTTGTAGCTGTTGATGCTGGCAGCAGAATCAGTTTTGGCAGCGAATCGGACAATACTCCTTATGACCTTCCATTTGGGGTGAGAACTGATTATCATGTCCTTGCACTGCCTCAACCCTGTCACATCTCATTAACATTTGCGGTTTCTTTCTCTTATATTATAGGCACGAACTCGTGCCCTTGATTGTCTCCGGCAGTACATCGTGGAGGCTGTGGAGTTTATTAAAGACTGGAATTTCACTGCTAAATCGAATAAAGTACGTCGACCTTGTTTTATTATTCATGTGTTAAATTTGATTTCAGTGTAATGTAATGGACAGTCTTTGAATTTTTTGTCGTGCACCCTTTTATTGCGAAACCGTTGTGGAACCATTGAGGATCTGATTTTGTACCGTAGACGTAGGAAAGTCCGGCGGTATAACAAAAGTTGATTGTTACAAGAAAATTGCATGTACAACTACAGCGTCCTCGGAGACCCAGGGGCAGTTTGTCGGGATGGGAGGAAGATAAAGCTGGGCGAAATCAGTGACCGGTGTACGTCATGTTAGCGTTCGCTCGCACCGATTTTTACCCTTTTTGTCTTTGTTCCGCCCCGACTATCTGCCCCTGGGTCTCCGAGGATGTAACTACAGGGAAAAAACAAGGAATTCTCAACTCCATCAACAGGAAAACCGTCAGCTCAGTGAACCAAACTTGCATCAGACGACTCTGCCAATCGACCTGAAAGCGAGCGTATCTCAACTGGTCGCATTAGAGCTCACCAAGCACTCAGAGGATAGTAAAATACACAACAAAGCACTGGCTTGGCTCAAAAGTCCCCCCACTGCCTCCCAGTTAGGGTGAGTACAAATATACTTGCCCTCCCCTCCCACGGTACAGTAATGTACACAACAAAGCTCTGACTTGGCTAATACTCTTGGAGGAGTACAAACCTATTTACCCTCCCCTCCCACTTGGCTAAACTGAAAAGTTTCCCCACTTCCTCCCAGGTGGGGCAAGTGGAAACCTTCCTCCCCTTTCCTACCACTTTGCGGTAAAATACACAACAAAGCTCTGGCTTGGTCAAAAAGATCCCTTCTGCCTCCCAGTTAGGGTGAGTACGAATCTACTTACCCTTCCCTCCCGCTGTATAGTAAAATGCGCTTGGCTCCCCTTCAGGACTGCCGTGACCAGGAACTGACGGTTTTAGATTAAAGATCGAAACAACTGAAATCGATGAATCGTCAATTAATCTTCAGATAATTTATTCAATTTTGTATTTGAAATTTCAGTTTCATTCCCAAACGAATGACTCTGAATGACGACTAAAGTATTCGAAATTGGCCCTGAATTCTCTGTCGTAATGTTGTCTTACTATTTTACGAAAGTTAATTGCAGACTTATTTCTTAACTGAGTATATCCTGGGAATGTAGTAACTCGCTAGTTCAATCTAGAAATAGCGCTACATGCTAACATTTGTGTTTTTGGTGTTGAAACAGTTTCAGTTTAATTCAAAATAAGGTTGTTTCCTGTAGTCAGATATTTTAAAATAAAATTTATGACTGGAGATTTGCTCATAGCACGAGACAAGGTCGAGGCAACGAATTTTGTTTTTTACTGTGATACATTGTTTTACTGAGAACTGATTTAAAAGGAATTTCATTACGAGTCTAAGGTTTCTCTTATGAAAGAGTCCAAGCCTTCCAAGCGGTGTGACACAGAAGTCGAAAATAACCAGTTTGTTAGTGGCATTGGGTATCGAAAATCGGACTGTTATTTTTTTTGGCCACCAGCACCTAATCCTCACAGACTGGAACTGAGAAAGTAGCCAAAAATAGACTTTTTGGTCGCTTGACATCCGCGAACCGCGAACTTGACTCAACCTGACTCTGCCCGACTGGGGCTTGATCTTGACACGTCACGTACGCGAGTCACACCACGTACTGACGTCATTCATGTGTGAGTTCTTAGAGAGCATTGATACCTTGCATAGAGAGAGGTGTTTTAAAGGGCAGAGTGTTCCCTAAGAACACTACAGAAGGACACTGAGTCCATTCTTATCCATGATTATCGGTGATATTATTTTTATCTTTTTTATTACTCTTTTTATTGTAATTTTTAGAATTTATAATTTCTATTTTCTTTACCGTACCTCAGTTGTAAAGCGCATTTGATCATATTTATATGTTAATTTGCGCTATATAAGTATTAGTTATTATTATTCTTATTCTTCGTGTCGAAACTCGGGCGCGAGAAACACGTGACTTCCGATCACTGATCGTGAATAGGGACCAATCACAGCTTCGTTATTACAAAAAATGAAATGGAAACCGATGATCCACGTGTTTTTAGGTTTGAACCTTGTAACAGAACGATTAATCAGCAGAAATTTTAGTTTTATTCACGAAGTAGCAGCGGTGCGCGAAAAAGATGTCTGCAGGTGAAGAAGCCCAAAAAACGTCGTCTGCCCAAGAGGAAAAAGTTGAGACGAAGTGCCTTAGTACTCCTTGGAAAACAGAGGCATTTGCGGACCGAAGCAGATTCATGTGGAATAATTCTACGCTCTCTGACGTGGAGTTTTCGTTTCGAGAATCAGCGAAACACAAAGCCGTTGTTGTACCAGCTCACAGTTTCATTCTCTCTAAAAACAGTCCTGTCTTCTTCAATATGTTGAGGAAAAATACGCATAAGGAAAAAATGGTTATCGAAATCGCCGATTGTGATCCTGAGATTTTTAAAACCTTTCTTCTGCATCTTTACAACAATGATTTGGAACTCTCAACGGAATGTTTACAAGACTTGTCACGTTTAGCAACAAAATATTCCGTTTCAAGCTTGGTGGAAAAATGTGCAAAATTCGCGGAGAATATTTTGACTGTTTACAGTGTTTTTGTCGTGTTACAATGTGCCGAAGTTTTAAAGGACAAAAAATTACTGGAACGTTGTTGGAGCGTTGTGGATTTGGAAACGAATGAAGTCATTACGACTGATGATTTTTTGACAATCAACCAAGATTTAATGTTGAAATTCCTGCAAAGAGACTCTCTTAGAGTGCGAGAAATAGAACTGTTCAAAGCGTTTTGCAACTGGGCTGCCTTTCAAAATAAGAAACAAAGCCAAAATTTTCAAATTGAGCACGGAAAACAATTGTATTCACAACTTGTAAATGAAATTCGCTTTCCTCTAATGTCGCAAAGAGAATTCGCCGAACATGTTCCGCAAACGAAGCTACTCCATCAAGACGACATCATAAACATGTTTTCGTATTTTTGCTCAGCGTCTTTCGTTGATGTCAGATTTTCACAGATTCCCAGAGCGGGCACGCTGACGCGTTGTCGCCTGTTTCCCGCATCCCGCAAGTGGTTCATGTATTCGGGATCCTGCCCGGAGTATTTGACACTTACAGTCAGTTCTCCTCTTAGACTCTATGGCGTTCGAATGTTCGGGAGCGAAAGCGGCAAATATTCAGTCACTGCAGAAATCTACGCTCAGAATAATCCTATGGAGATTTTAGCAACAAGGAAGGGAATTCACGTATCGGAAAATGAAATGCAAAATCGTTATTTCGGGTTTGATGTGTTTCTGGACAAGCCACTCCTGTTGGAAGCAGGCAAACCTTACACTTTGAAAGTCCTGTTGAACGGACCACCGTCGTATTATGGTTGCCATGGTCACTCAGAGGTGGAATGCGATGGGAAAATATTAACTTTTTCTCGCGATAACTGCCAGGTTTTCTCACGTTTCCGGGCGGGGCAATTTGCAGAAGTTATTTTTGTGTAAACAAGCTTGATCTAGCTTTATACAATAACTTTGAACATATTTGATATAAAGGCTGTGGAACGGATTATTTAGACTGGTAGCAGTCCCTTTCTGGATAGTTGAGAAGGCGCGCGAAATAGCCGAGCGAGAAAGTCGAAACCTGGAGTAAACGTTGCCCCCCTCCGCACGTTCGCTCCAGGTTTCAACTTATTCTCTCGGCTTTTTCGCCCGCCCTCTCGACTACCCAAGGGTCTGCTGGCAGTCAACGGATTATTTCAAAATATTCAAGTGAAACACTAAGGTTTTTGTCAATATTTCTTTCAATTGATTTTATCATAATTAAATAGATGAAGGCAGAGTTCCGATCGTAATCACCCCTTGAAAGTATTTAATCCTCGAAACAGAAGGAAACGATAGAATTTGAGAAGAATTAGTATCTGACAAACGGTAAAGAACCAGTAGTCGTCGGGAATAACTTGGCATTAAACGCGTGATATTTTCGAACTGATCCCTTGTCTCTGGGGAACGAAACGCATCACTGACTACTCGCCTCGGGATTTTCTACATCTTCGATGGTGGACAAAAGTCGTTGGGACACAGCTTAATTTGCAAGACACCAAGAAAGAAATGCTACTTTTGCTCGAATGAAATGATCTTGGTGTGCTTTCCGAGAAGAATTCATTCCCATCCTAACCCCCCAAAACAATGTTGACATGTAAGAAGTCTTTTGGATACATTGGTTCAACATTGCAGTGGGGGGGGGGGGGTAACACATAGTTATTTCCTTAGTGTAGGAAACGAAATAAGAAAAAAGTAAATCTGTCCCAAGACTTTTGTCCACCACTGTAAAACCACAGTCTTCGGATAGGTTATTTTAAGATCACCGCTCCTCTGTAATAAATTCCCTGTATCCAGCAGATGCCCTTTTCAAAAATAGAATAAAACAGTCCAATCAAATGATCTATTACTTGTATCTCTCTAATTACGTTATTGATGAGGCCAGTCAGTAAGCAATAGGCGGTGAATTGTTATGAGAGCTTGAAACTGTAATTCCATCTGATTATTCGATCAGATCATTCGATTATTTTGTGCCAAAGTGCTATGATCGAGGCGTTAAGTGAAAGGAATAAATATTCAATAATTATTCTATGACCGAAATTTTTTTGGCATATTTTTAGACAAAGCGTTTGCTTCGCGGCGACAACCTAACGCCGCATACTTGACATCAAATTTTGTATAAGGCAAAAAGTAGGGTTATTCGCCAATGAGCAAGCTTTGTAGAAATTAAATAACCGAGATTGGCAATTTTATAAATGAAGTATAGTATATTAAATAGATTACCGTTACAGGGTAACGATATGATAGGGTATCGGGATTCGGGATAAACTATCCTTATATTGTCACTGAAAAGCCCCACCAGGGGAGTGTCAATAAAGTATTGTTGTTGTATGTGAGACGTTAAATAATACTGAATACAAATAGCGTGTTTCATATAATTTAAGCTCAGTAGAAGTGCCCGTGTAGACTCAAACACTGTACAGCATTTTAACTTTAGTAAAGTTGGAGTTCTGTTATCTATACTTGTTCGAGTAAATTAACACCTGTAACTAAGATACGCCCCCCCCCCCCCCCCCCCCCCGTGCCCGCCTCCTAAAAAAAATGGAAAACTATTATAATGGGCCCTGGTGTATGCTACATCGTTTGCGGTATTCAGCAGATTGTACCCGGAGGGCCTGGGGGTGTGCGACGCGCTTCTTGAAAACCTTACGCTATTTCAGACCTGACCCAAAATTCGATACCCTATTTCAGACCAAAACGGCTCCAAACCATACCCTCTTGGGCCTCACTTACCAGGGCCGGCGAGGTGGTACCATCTCGGTTTATTTGGGAAAAAGAAATTGAAAGAGACCGCTCTCGTCACGGTCTGTTTTTTTGTTCAGGTAATAAAATTCTAAAATGTTCGTTATGACGACAAAAGCTAACCTTGTAAAGTATTTTGTCTTTCCTATCGTAGGCGTCAAGAGCTACTGGATTGCGTGACGCACATTCGTCTGTTGGCATGGTTACTGCACGGGTCTTTGTCACACTTTGTACACTGTCGGAATGCTCACATTAATTGCCACCCGGTCAAGTTTGAAGAGAACACACATATTGCTGATTATGTGCTCATTATCCTGTTCAGTTTTGCAGAACAACTGAAGGTGAGATAAAAGAATGCAAAACATTTGCTTTTGTGGTGTCTGCGCGAGTTGGAACGGCGGTCTGAAGAGCGCATTACCTTATAGAGGGGGACTGGGACGAGGCACCTGTTTGCACGCTCCTGTCCGCTCCTGTCCGTTACAGATTTTGAGAAAATACTCGTTCCGCTCGATCGTTTAGCAGTTCAACGAACAGCTGATTAAACGTACCATTTCAACTTGCTCAAGGTCATCCCAAAACTACCCCTAATTTACGTATGATCTTACCACCAACCCGCCCGGTTATACCAATGTTTGCCTCACAGCATATAAATTATGTACACACACAAAATGAAGGCCGTGGGAAGAAACGTTCATTTTTCATTCTCTTTTTTTCCGTTTATACACCTTGGATCCCGTTGTTCAAAGCCTGACTAATGCCCCATTCACATTAAACAAGGTTCAAAATTGTTTTCTTTATAAAAGTTGTTTGCTGATCTTTTTCTACTGCGAATTTAGCGCAAATGAAAAAAACAAGTAAAAGCTCACTTGAATTCTTTGTTTCAACTAATCATTCAGCTTTCTGTTGCTGAATTTCGTTTTGTTAAACCTGCTTTAATTAAACATGTTTTGTTGGTGTGAATGGGGCACAAGCTGTTCCGGTATTAGCGACAACTTCAAATTCTGTCGAACGAGTTTTTGGCTTCGACACGTGAAAGTGGGAATTAAATAAGTAGTCAAAATAGTCTCAAGTGTTTGGCTTTCACGTGATGTCAAACTGTAAATAAAATTAGCAGGGAAACTTCTTTGAAGACATAATGGATTAGCGTTAGTCGGCTTTCAAACAGCCCAAAGGGGGTGGGGTAACTGCAGTGGACAAGCATCCCATCCGGCGTAGTAATGCTTGCTGTTGCGATCCCTTCTTGTCACGAAAAGATGAATGAACGCTGGCTTGCTCGAGACGGACAGTAATGTTTTTAACGTTGTTCTTACAAAGAAAGTAGAAAAGCTGTTTTTAAGCTTCCTCAAGGTATTCTAGGCTTGGACAAATGGTGCCCTGCACAAAACAGATTGTGGCATCCACACTTGTAACGTTTTGTCTTATTTTTCAGGAACCTTTGAGTAAATCTGCCCTTTACCATGCGTTTAACGTGTGTGAGGTAAGTACTGTAGTCCTCGCTTTCTTCACATATTTCACTGGCAGACTTCTGTTTTCTCCACTGTGTACCCAGATGTGTCTTCGTAACCATTTTGCAAAGATGACAAACCAGTTTGTGAAGTCATTTTATACATGAGTATCGAATCCGTGACTCTCTATACCCTCCCTCGATCGGATGCTCTGACCACTGAGCTACTGGGAGACTGGAGGCTAACTAAGTCATATTTACTAGATTCACTACTGCACACGTCCTGCATACTGCAAGGATCAGCAATGTCGAAGGCGTCCTTTTAAGGGGAGGGGGGTCCTCTTCCAATAAGCCCCTATGGCTTCTTAGAGGATTCCTTACCTACATTTATTTCATTATCTTGTAATTTGTTATGTGGCAGAATTCAATGAAGTACAAAAAATACAAAAAAGAACGAATGATGATGAACATCGAAACGACAGTTACCAGCCTTTTGGCGACAATCATGAGGTTGACAAAACGACTTTGCAATCTTGACATGTTAACTCATTTTCCTGCCTGCATAAGGCGCAGTTTATCTCTTTATACCGTGCACATGCGTGTTCAATTAACAACTACGCTTCTTGTTAGATATTTGTGTATCGTCTGTTGTCACTTCAGTTATGGACTCTTTACTGTGATCACACGAAAAGTCCTGGTGAACCTTCAACACAGGCGACCTCCATTGTGATGGAATTCTGGGGCAAGGTGACGCCTGGAATACTGCACCTACTTACACAAGCGAAAGAGGTTAGCACTTATAAAACGGGGCTTGTCTGACCGATGAAAAAGAAGCGAATCAGCCTTCAGTATTTGTTTTGTTACCTGGACAGTAGACTTTTCCTTTTTTGTAGTTTGTCAGTAGTGACTAGTGGCTTTGAGGTTTCGAAGTTTTCGTTTCAAACGGAAAAAAAAAGTCGGGCGACCAGGTGTTTCGACGAAACTAGTTTTGTAGTCGCGTATGTAAATTAGTGTGTTGAAGGTAAATGCAAACGAGGTTATCCTAATAAAAAAGATAACCCATGCTAACTAAAATTGCTTGGGTGAGTGTGCCGTGCGAGTCTTGGATCTTGAATAATCGTTTCCTCTCCAATCCGCGCGGTTTGCTCTCCTAGTTCGCTCCGCTCTTCCAAGGCGGGGCGACTCTGTTCACAGGCTAGTGACATTGTGTCAAGGGAAAAATATAACATATTATTCTGTATTAGATTTACTCTGAACTGCTTCCTCTAATTTTTCTTTCAGTTAACAATGAGTGTCAGTCATCACTTCTTGAATTTAATTGAAGCTCTTCAAGAGTGTAACTCTACGCCATTGCCCAAGGTGAGCCGCACATGCAGTGTACGTACGTGATATCCTGTGCCGACGTTATGGTCGAAATTCCGAGTAAGAGACCACAGGCCTGCCATCCTCTGTGTGGTTTACTGCGGTCGGATAGGGCTTTAAAAATGATTTTAAGTTACTAAAATTCGCGGTATTGCAACGTCCAGTCGTGAAAGCAAACACCGAACAACAAAGTGCAACACGTGTTAATATTTTTGACGGTTTTTCTTTGTTTCAGTTTTAGTTGAAACTTATTTTCAAACATCTCAGAGACAAAACTAGGTCAACTCAAACCTTCCTCCACTCAAAGGCCAGGAAATTGAGAACACATCTGTGCTGTGAAATGGGCTATTATAATTTGATGGCATATTCAGTTATAATTGAACTTTGGTGTGAGCGTGGCTCAAGTTAAATCGTTTTTCTTTTCCTTCTTTCAGCTGTATCCGATGTGGTATCCAATTCTAACTTACTGCTTCTCTCAAGGGGTAAGAATAATTTGTACAGTTTGGCTTGTGTTGAAGTGAACTTGTATTGATTCATCACGACTGACGCTCATCGTCGGCAACCAAATAAATTGACCTGCTCTCTTGCATTGTTTCTTTACTAAGCGAAGTAAGCGGGTGCAAACAAAGGCAGATAGGGTGAGCTTCTCCTCTTTTGCGGCTAACTTTATTCGTTCAGAGAATTTCCTTTGACGCCCTGTTGAGCCTTCACAGTGGTCAAACGAAAATGAAACTTCAAATGCAAAGGTTACCCGACTTCCGGTTTTGAGATTGGAATCAGTTCAACGTTTACGAGTGCGAAGTTTGTTTGAAAACAAAACAACTTTCGCGCCGATAACCTGTGGCTAAAAGTTACTTCATTTTGAAATCACACTCAACGTAAAAAGCAGAAATGGCTTATGGTCGTTTGATCGTTTGTTTGTATATTTCTCTGCAAAATTGTGACGGGAAATGCACACGCATCGTGCGTTTGACCACTGTGAACGTTGAGCGCGAAGAGAGTGGCTTACAATTTGCAGCATTCAGACTCCAAAAGCCACTGCTACATCCGGTTTACAGTGTCTTAACACACGTATCGATATACACAGTATCGCATCAGCACAAAGTTCATATGGAAACATAGAGGAAATGGCGCAGCAAATCGAATTTCACGCCCACAAGAACTGGTATCCGACAGTTTTTTTATTTTATTTTGAATGGCCCCTCAGCAAAAAACTTAAGTTTTCACAGACGATCTTAATTTTTGGTTTTAAAGTGGAGGATTCTATATTTGTGTGAATTTCCTCTGCAAAATTATGGCGTGAACTGCCCATTCGTTACATCTTTGACGGCTGTGCTGGTTTACAAGCACAATACTACCCGACGAACGACACGAGTGCCCGATAACGACTTTCTCTTTATAAGGGCTAGTTAGTTTGCTCCGAGGGTTATTGCTGTAAAAAAGTGTATTTTATATTTCATGCTGTCGTAGAATTGCTGGGCTTTCAGTTGGCTCGATTTCCAGCCAAGCTGAGGGAAGTGAGAGCGGAACCGAGAGAACGCGGTTGGAAATCGAGCCTAGATTATGGGTTTACACGAAAAAACGTGTGTCTGTGCCTTCGACTTTATCCCTCCATTCAAACCAGGTTAACCTTATTGCTACAATTTGCGGGACAAAATTTTGCCATGCCTTACGTTTTTCTCATGGATTTTCTTTCCTCCTCATTCTCTCACTGCAGCTCTCGGAGGCTGCGCATGCTCGATTGCGAAAAGCCCAGTCTCGACGACGGATCAACAAAGACACCAAATCAGCGCTGGCCAAGTGGCTCAAGCAGTTGCAGTTCAAGATGGCGCTCGCCGAACAGTCGCCAGATGGCTCCTTGTTTATATAAAGACGTATCCATGGAAACCTCGATCTAGCTCCCAGAAGCCACGTTCAGCAGGAAACAACCGCTACGACATTGTTTTCCTGTTGCAAATGTTAATACACCAGGGCCCGGTCTGTCGATAGGCCATAAACAGCAAAATTAAATATGTTTCCACGGATTATTTTCTGTTACAATTTACAAGCTGCCAAAGAAAAAATATAAGAAAGAAGAATTTCTAGGAATCTACACTTGAAAGCTAAAAAACCGTAACGTTGTGTCCACACTTTTCTCTATTATCGATATGAATCACAACTTTTATGGATGACTATTTGGCCATTTGGAATTACTGGAATTAAGAACGTTGTGCAATTAAAGAAATGAAAGCACTTTGTTGTGGTTTTAAGTGAAACAAAAACATATCAACTCCAAAAATATAATTATACAATGTTCGGGAGCCTACTGATCCACTCCTGTTTCTTTAATTTATTAAATCTATTGCTCGTCATCCTTTTCTCTGTCTTCTAATTCGTCCTCAATGTCTGAATCGGAATCTTCTTCAGTTGAAGAGCAATCGAACAAGACCGCTCCCCTTTTCGAAAACTCTCGGGCCTTGTACGATTTCCTCTTGCTTTGGTTCGGACGGCGAGTGGCGCTCGTTACCCACAAGTGAATGGCTGGTGTAGTGTCATAACCTTGAAAAGGAGGACCTTCCATTTTGACTCTTATCGGGTGGCTAAGGGTGTTTTCGCTGAGTGTTGCCCGAGAATCTGAGAGGCATTGTTATGCTTCTCACGTCACGTTTACAAAATCCAAGCGGACGATATATTATAAGAATATAGTAATTCACACTGCTACACACGCTACTCCGGAAGACCCGCTCATTTGCGGTGACGGCTTGATGAACGACAAAGCGAAGATTTGCAACCACCGGAAATTTTACAACCACTATTATGAATCATTTATTAAAAGTTCTTGGTCTGGTAGTATCTCTGTCTTTTCCCCTTTTTATTCACAAACGCCAATAATGTTGAACCTGTAAAAATTTAAAACCTGAAGATCTGCAATAAATTTTTCTTTACAAGCGTAAACGACCGGACAAATTGTCCGGCCATCCAAGGATTTGACCGGACAAAACCTATTTTTGACCGGACATTGTCCGTTGACAGGCCGTTATTTCAAGCCCTGCGAAGAACTTTCACTCTAATTTTCTTATCACAATGTCACGTCCTTGTTTTCTTTTGCTTTTTTTTTTTGCCGTATTCTGGAATGTATTCCTTTTATTCTTAAGTTGTGACCAGTGGAATACAAATATATATCGCGCATATTGTCTGGCAGCACGTGCTGGTATCAGTTACATTACTGATGCACCTTAGAATCGATTTTAGAGGTATTGTTTGTTCTTATTCCGGAACCTTAAACAGTGAACGCGCAGTATTTATCTTTGTGACTTACTACAGCTAACGTATTGTAAATTCGAAGAGAGTCGATCTGTCGAAACACTTTTTAACATAATTTTTAAAAATTGTTTGAAAAAAGGCATTGAAAGGTTACGGCATAAACTGAGGCGGTTTGTATGGATAGGTGTAAATAAAGTATTATGTAACCATAGCGTGAGAAAACAGAAGTCGTTTTTAAGCGCCAGTTCCTTCCCTTGTGAAATAAAATTTTAGCTACGACGGAAGGAAATTCAGAGCTGGATAACGCTTCTGATTGGTTCTCAATTGTTTCGAAGTTTACTTTCACCATTACATACATACATACACATTTATTGAACACATCCCCGTTTGAGGCTTTTCAGTGATCAATTCATTAAAAAAAATATGTGCAATGACTAAAACCAAATCGAGTAACATAAATTATACAAACGGCATGGTTAATTAAAAATTACAATAAATATTACAAAATTACCATTCAGGAGCATTACAAATGTTATGAATGGGAGAAGTAAATTTCAGAAAACATGTATTTGTAAAGACATTTTAAACACCAAATAAACCTACTGGTATCTGCAAACGAATACGTAAATCTATAACAAATACAGTTTTTCTAAGCCAAACTGGAGCTTTCATGTACAAAGTGAAAACATGATTTTTCTTATCACGAACGTTTTCAAGATTCTCATGTAAACTACTGAGACGATAAGTTACCCTACAAAGTTTTTCTTTTTATACCTTATGTACATCAATGATTCTAATCCTTATTTTAATGCCGATATTGTCATCGTTTTTTTTTTAAGAATTCAACTAAAATGGCCGAAAATTAATAAAAAATGACGCCGAAATATCATTTAAGGAAGTTCGCACGATTATCTACAATACAGATTTTTTTCATACTATCGCTACAGTCATAATGAGTTACCCATGTCAGAAATGCAAAAAAATTGGGGGGTCACCGACTTCGTTTTCGAAATAACTGGACATGGCCTCAGTGGTTGTTAGTTGAAAAGTATTAAAAATGATTCTGTATACACCAACTTTCTTCGTCAAATTTTAAGAGAGTTTAACCCGTGCATAGATATTAAAATGCCCACCAGCGCTATATATTTCCACATTTCTTCAACAGCGCGCGCGCGCTCAATGCGTGACATTGCCACGTGAATTGCGTGCGCAGTACGGATGCGCAGAAACAATTCGCGCAAACGTCCTTTAGTGAGATTGAAAAACTGGCTGATTCAGGCCGTTACAACTTTCATATACCACTTCATTTATCTCCTGAAAACGCCTCACAATTTCAGTGAGATGTTTATGTCCCCCTTTGGTTGCTTTATCAAAGCGAGACGCCAAGTTGACGTGGTGGACGCAACGCACGTTGACAACTGCAAAGATATGACGGGCTACAGTGGACAGACTCAGCCAAGTGGGACAAATGGCACTAGGGTTTTTCATGTTGCTGACGAACGAAATCCTGGTAACCAACACTTGAGGTCCCCCCTCCCCCCCCCCCCCCCCATAATGTATGTAACCGACACGGGTGTACGTAGACTCTTTCAGGGTTTGAACGTGCGTCTTTTGGCAATTTAAAGTTCTCTGGAAACCAGCGAATAGTATCCCTCCTCATCTTTTCCGTCTAGGAACATTTTGCCAGGCTTCCTCCTCTTGCATCCTGGGTAATGAGAGAAATTGATGAGTTAGCCTTTCTGACATTCAAATGGGACTTGTCCTGATTTAGATGATTTTTAAGTACCCATGTGACAAGGTCACGAGAACACATTAAAATTTCATGTTTGTCAGAATTTAAGACATGATCATAGGGTCTAACTTTGCAACATATTTACTATTCACCATTTATGTCCGGTTACACTTCTTATGACGAGCTGTTTATCACTCTGTAGGCCAGAGGGATCCCAAATTGATGTGTACAGTCACAATTCACTGTATTTTTTTAATTTTAAAAAATCTCAAGCAAGATTAAGTCAGGTCTGTTGGAAGAATATATTTTAGCATCTAACGCTGAGCGTTTATCTTTCCTCAAAGAAACGGTTCCTCACTTCCAGATTTTGGGACATTGGTTTGTTGTTTTACTTGCAACTCCACACGATATTTTCACCTTTCAGAACACTTCTACCTACAAAAAAATCTAAAGCATAACATTGAGACAGACCAGAAACACTTACCTGATATACCGCAACGGAGATGTGTTCGGAGAGACAGGCGGAGAATTCATGGGACTTAACTGTCTTAGATTGGTTTGACCAGCCAAAAACATGTCGTGAGGACTTCTTTGAAACAGTCGCGGATCAAGTGGAGCTGAAGTGGATTGGAAGTTTCCCTGAAAAAAAAAAAAGAAAACATACATACCATGGAGAGGCAAACATTGACCTGCAGCGAGTGGGAAGCAAGAAAATATTGGACTAGTATGGTTCAAGCACCATTTACATGCAATAAAATATGGGCAGGTACGGCAACTGCAAATGTCGCCACCATGCGAAAACGATTTAGGCACAGCACTCATGATTTACACCCACAAAATATGAGTTTTCTTAACACCTGAGCATGGTAGCCACTGCATGCAGTGGGTAAGCAAGCCTAAAATTTTCGGTTTCCAACCAACGTATTAATGCCTTGAAAATTAGGAGTGCCGAACCCGAGAAAGTTGATGGCACGGTGCGAAATGTTGTACTCCTCTCACGGCATGGTTCAGTTAGCCCTATTCAGTCTGGAGGGGAGGGGTGGGAATCTGTCTGCACGGACTTTAATATGCAAGCAAAAGCCACAAAACTTGGTGACTTTTCCTAAACGTTATCTGGAATATCTGGGAACAGTTTGATATGGCAAGTCCTTGTTTATCGAGGACTTATGGTTACCATGGCAACCATATTTTGATAGGCTGTTTGAATTTTCCTATTTTTAATAATAAATTATAACTTGATGTACTTGAGGTACCTTGTTCATCTACAGATCGTTTTTACTTTTGATATTTTTTGGCCAATTTTGGTGCTTTTCGGAGGTTTTGGAAAAATCAAGAAATCCAAGATTTAGGATTCAAGATCAGTGATATGACCACCGTTTGAGAACGTGGCGTCGTGGCATGCCCTTCCAACATACGGACACATACGCCGCTTATTCTTGCTGCATTCTA